>JAJOOF010005451.1:0-25880 GCA_029582545.1 Solanum lignicaule
GGCGGATATCCCTGCCTCTCGATCCTAAGAAATACGTGCAGAGCCCTATGCAGATCCAACTCAAAACATACCGTAGAATCTCTAATTATCGCCTGATGAGAGGGGTAGAAGAGAAAACCATTTTTAACTGCCACATTAGGGTTGTATCTTTTCACAAACTCAACAATGAACTATTTCTATTTGGCTCCAAACAGCATTCAAAATCATACATCTCCACGCATTACAATTTCAGAACCAGATCAGATAAAGGTAGACTACTGGTACAAAACAGGCCAAGACGAGAATCAAAAGGTGTACATTTGATATATCATTAGTAATTATTCTACAAACCAGAAAAGAAAAAAAAGAGCAGATTGCTATATATCACATGATGAGACCTTCTGACAATTCAATACTTGAAATATATTTACCTGAGAATTTTGTAGTAGGGATTTGAACTTGGAAAGATTGGCTTCTTGAACCAAATCAGACTACAGAGACAAACACATAAAAGAACATTTTCATATTGGTACAACGATGGCACGTTGTTATAAAACCAAAAAAAAAAAATTTATTATCTGAGAATCTCTTACTTTCTGCATTTCAGCTAGTGAAACAAAAGAATTAGCAATATTTTCCAAGCTGTCGTTTAAAACCTCAGTGATCGCAGATGTTATTGCCTCTGCCTGCTTTGAAGGTACACCTTGTGCTTCTAATCTACGAACCTGTCAACACACCAACTTCTTCATTATAACGAAAACAACTTGCATCAATTCCAAACAAGTTGAGGTCGCTATGGGAAATCCTCATTAGCAATGTCGCTCCATTTAAACTCATCTCAAACCAATATTATATACAAGACAAAAAGTAACAATATAAGTACTCAAAGAGAGCATAAATATATAACATCAAATTAACACGAACAAACTAGAGCAGTGCCTAAAATTGTAAATTACAGTTACACCTCTCTGTAAACGCAATCTTCTATAACAACATTTTTACTATAACAACTAGGTTTTTTGGGGAACCAATCGTTTATGTTAAGTTAAATTACATACTATATATCCTCTACAACAGTATTTGCTTTAGCAGTTAAAAAATATCGGGACAAATGACGTTATTATTGAGAGGTTTGATTGTATCATATTTCAAAACAAGGAAATTGAACAATGGAGAAACAAAATGGAAATTACCATAGCTAATGTATCAACGAGAAAGGCACGTTTGCTATCCAGCTTAACCATTTGAGACATCTGCCTATAATCAAACTTGTAATGAGCAGAAGATTTTGACGAATACAAACTGTAAAATTTGAAATTATAACCATCGGCTATGCATTGAGACCTATTTACAAGCAATGAAGCTGCAGGAACATTAATGGCTACATTGTTAATCCCTCCCACTTTAGACAAACTAATACCGTAATTAACCCCTAATGGAACCACTCGCTTAACAACAGCCATTAAATTTCTTCAAAATTTTGCTCGCATTATCCTAACAGAAACCTGGATTTTGCGAGCAAAAAATAATTTAAAAATTGTTTGATTCTTTCAGATACTAATAACTGAAGAATGCAGCAAGAAGAACAAATCAAGAAGAATTTGTAGTCAAATTCCGAGTAAATGATGAATCGTAAAATGTATGTAATATATATATTTTTTAATATTGAAAGGTGTGGACTGATAGAGAGAAACGCGAGATTCAAGCTAAGAATGGTAAGTGACTTGTGTTGGTTAATGAGTTTTACAAGTTAGTTTGTTCATTGTTTATGGCGGAAGAAATTAATTTCAACGTTTTTTTGCAATCCTACGGCTGCTTTTAATTCTATTTGTATGCTATCGGTTTCTTTTTCCATGTGATTTTATTTTCTTTCTGACATTTGGAATCCCAATGTTGAATTAATGAAGGATAAGAAAATTTAAAAAGAGTTGAATAAACTTAACACCACCAACAGTAACACAAACCCACATTAATTTCATAAGCAGTTCAGAGAAGGCTAGAATATATGGAATATAACAAACCTTTCACATCCTTGAATAATAAAAAAATTATTTTACATAAATCATGCGTTAAAATAAAGGGAAAATTATATAAAATATCAAACTATTAATTCAAATTAAATGTTATAAATATACTTTGATTTAATTGTACCCTATAGAAAACTATTGCTATTTTCGCCACTCTCCCTGGTGGAATCTCGCTCGCAACTCTCGTTTGGTGGCAGTCTCGCTCGCCTCTCTCGCTTTTATACAAACACAAATGTATAAAATGTGTTTGTGTTTGTATAAAGCGAGAGGAAATTGTATATATATATATATATATATATTTTCGTTCCCCTCTCCCAGACCTCGCTTGCCACTCTCCCAAATCTCGCTCGCCACCCTCGCCTCTCTCGCTTATACAAACAGAAACGAAATGTATAAATTGTGCTTCTGTTTGTCTAAAGCGAGAGAAAATTGTATATACACATGCAAATACATATATATTCGTCCTATACACTTATAATTATACAATACAAATATTTCCCTACCCAATTTTCTTTTGCCTTTCTCTCTTTCTCGTTTTATATGTACACAGATTATACAATTAATCTTTTGTATACAACTGCTTTCTTTTGTTTATGTATAGCGAATTATACAACTGCTTTCTTTGTATATGTATAGCGAATTATACAACTGTTTTTTTTGTATATGTATAGCGAATTATACATATATATGTTTGCTATGGAGCGCAATTATGCAAACTTTGCTATAGCATACAAATATGAATTTTGTGTTTGCTATATGTGAAAGTTGCTCTAAAATAAAAGTGTTTTCAGTTATGACAAAATACTAAACAAAGAATGTCAAAATATTCTAATAGAGGAACAGTAACTATAACAAAATGATACAATATTCGAAATATAAGAAACAAAAAAAGTAATAACAATAATCAAACACCATAACAAAAAAACACCAAAGTAATATCACGACTACTAATATGAAAAGATCAATAAGATAACAATCAACTATCTAACTAACATGTTATCTCGTGAGATAAACAAAAGATCTAGTGTGGTGTTTATAAGTATGACTAGTTTTGACGCACGTGCGTTGCACGTGAAAATCAAACCATGTACCACACTATATTTAAAAATAATATGAATATTGCTAAATAAAAAATTAGTCATTCTTAAAATCTCTTAGTTACACCTCTTAAATAAATTTTCTACCCCTTCTCCATAGTGCATTACTTTGTTATTATTGTTTTGTAGGTGTTCTTACTTTTAATATAATATAATATAAATAAATATTGATATCAGATATAGAAGATATACTAAATTGGATGTTTTATCTAGATTATTAGATTAATTTAACATTCATGTTTGGAGTGTTCTAATTTCACTGAACTTTGAGATTGTCAACGTTTGTAAATCAAACATGAGGTTTTAAGAAGAGAAGAATAGGAAACATAAAAAACTGTAGTTTAAAAATGTGAGGAAACCCCTCCATTTATAATTTAAAATGTGTAATATTAGTATGTGCATATTGTTTCTTATCATAAAAATATAGAAGATATACTAAATTGTGTGTTTTAAGAATAATAATAATAATAATTTTTTTAAAACGTAGTTTAAATTTTTTATGAAGGCCCTCTTTTTACAGCAAACAAAGGGTAGTGTATGAAAAACTGCTTGTGGTGCCTTATCAAAAGAAGTCACAACCATTTAGAAAAGTCACAACCCTTTAGAAAGGTCAAAACTCATCGGAAAAGTCATAACTCTTCGTAAAAGTCACAACCCTTCGAAAAAGTTACAACTCTTCGGAAAAGTCACAACCCTTCAAAAAGGTCACAATGCATCAGAAAAGTTATAACTCTTCGAAAATGTCAAAACCCTTCAACGTGAAAAGTTGTCTGTCTTTAATATAATACAATACACATAAATAAATATAATACACACAAATAAATATAATACACACAAATAAATATAATACAATATAAAATATAGAAGATATACTTCATTTGGTGTTTTAAGTTGGGGGTATTATAATAATTTAACATTTAAGTTATTAATTCATTCTTTTAAGGAGGTATAGATAAAAAAGAAGAAGATAGATATAGATTGGTCTAATTTTTATTTGATATTAAATTTTAAAAAATAAAGAAGACTTTTAATTTAAGGATCATATGTAGAATATATAAAAATGTAACTTTGTAGTCTTATAGATGCGTCCTCACCCCCAAGGAAAAAAGAACATTCTATATAAAATTGAATAAAAATAAAAGTACAACAAATAAATTGAAAATGAAAGAGTACTTATTAAATGTAGTTTGGATTCTTCAAACAATTGAACAAATACTTTTTCTCCAACAATTCGAGACTTTTCAGATTCTGAACACCAAGTTGTAGTTTGAACAACGAAAAATTATTGAACTTCTTGTCAAGGAAGAGTTGTTGCAAAAATATATTTTATGGGTATGAAAATGAGTGTGTATATTAATTATCACGATACTCTTCTTGTTTGAAGTTGAGTTATTTCATTCTCCTTTTTGCATCAATTTTTATTGATCTATCTAATTTACCCAAAAAAAATAATATTGTAATTGCATAATCCAACAACTCTCACAATCTTCCTTTTTTTAAGTAGAAGAATAGAAAACTTGCAAAATTTATAGTTTAAAAGTGTGAGAAACCTACTCTATTTATAGACAACAAAGGATAGTATGAAAAGATGCTTATCAGGTCTTTTCAGATAAGTCACAATCCTTCAGAAAAATCACAACTTTTCGAAAATGTCATAACTCATCGAAAAAGTCACAACTCTATAAAAAAAAGACTCAATCTTTCGGAAAAGTCATTACCCATCAATGTGAAAAGGTGTTTGCATTTAATATAATATAGTGTATATAAATATAATATTAAATATAGAATATATAATGAGTTGGGTGTCTTAAGTTGGGAGTATTATAGTAATTTAACATTAAAGTTAGAGAGTTCATGCTTTTTTAAGGTTTTATAGATGTGATAATGTTAAAGTTATATGAGATACATATTTTTTCAAATAATTAATTTCAAGCTCTTAAAAGATATTAATAACGAACTACATATTTTACTTTCCTAAGTTGTAAATAATTACATTTCACATATACATTTTATGTATTTTTTAAATTCTCAACAAATACACATTAATAAAATTTTCTGCCAAAATTACACATTTTAGAAAAATAAAATAAAACAAAACAATCCTCATCCACAATCCAATAAAAAAGAGCCCAAAGAGGAAAAGCCAATTTTTGCCCCAAATTAACCAGGCGCCAAATTTCAAAACCCGCCAACTTAACCAAAGAAAAATAGCGAAGAGTGCTGCTAAGGTTCTTCTCGTTTTCTTCTGACTCTCAGAAATACTTTTGAAATCGGTGAGTTTTTTTTTTCTTTTATTTATTTTCACTCACGTGTGCTGCAGAATTCCGTATTCCCGTGTTATTCTGGTCTTCTATTTAATTTACTGCTTCAATAGTTCATCTCCATGTTAGGCAGCTTTTGATTTCTGGAATTTTTTTTGTTTGCTTAATTGACGTATGTGAATGAGCTTATTAAAGTGTCTTAATAGTTACACATTGATTATAATTGGGGAATAAATCGGTGGTGTGCTTATATAGACTTAACAACTATCTTTTGGGGTTGAGTTAGGCTCAATTATCCATTTCTTTACATGACACGAGAGTCAGACACATCCTTTTTGGGCTCCCCATCCACGTTCCCATTGTGCTTGGGTGTGAAGAGGGTGTTAGAGTCCTACATTGGTTGGTGAATGAACTGATGGTTTGGTTATAAGAACTTGGGCAATCCTACCCGGATGAGCTATCTTTTGAAATTGAGTTAGGCCCGTTTTGAAGGTAACAACCTATCTAAAGGCTAATTAGACTTCCACTTCCTTTGTTTTGTTTTTGTTGTAGGAATGGCCAATATACAACTGTGAACAAGGTTGAGAGGTTATCGAAAAAAAAACAAAGAAATTGAAACATGCAATCGAAGATTAACAACTTTTTCATGCCCTTGTCTTCATCTCCTACACGCAAGAGTGCAAACCCATCTCAGTGTTGCATTGCTGAGTTCGATTATGGGAGGGTACAGCCAGAAATTCTGGTGACATACCAGCGAAGACCTCAAAATTCAATTTGGTATGATATTTTTTGCCACATTTCTCGTCAATTAATTGTTTTTTTTTTTTCAGCAATCAACTGTATAAGCACATCCATTTTTAATTATCTTAGTTATCATTTCCTCAATCTGTTCATGAGTCAGTAACATGTGGCTGATATATTGGTGGGAGGCACTAGATCTTCCCCTAGCTCATACGCCAAAATATCATAAACATTTGTAGAGATGATATGGTCATAGGCATGGACGATGTGACTGAAACCATAACTAGTAACACCACTCGTGTAGATTTTGACATTACCAGCTTCTGTTCATTTGAACACCTCCACCTTACACAATATTTCTTAATTTTCTTGAACAAATTTAGCATAAAAATTTGTCTAGCATGTGTTTAAAGGGAAATTATACACCAGAGTTGTTACTACCTAACATTAATGACCCTTTCTCTTTCCTCTTCTAGTTCTTTGCTTATGCTAAGCTGATTTTCCAGTGAAAAGAATGGTGCGTCAGCTGGTGAAGCATCCAAGGAAATAGACTTGGAGAATATTGTGCCATACTTGGGGGTGACGAAGTCAGGGAAAGTTCTGAATAAGAAGAGAAAGTATGCGCAATTCTATTTGGAATTGGGTCAGTCTGATTTTTTATTACACACCTGTATTGTCTGTGGCTTTAAGTATGCCAGAGGTGATGAAGAGGATGAAAAGTTTCATAAGATGTTTCACAAGAATTATACGCATGGTATTCCATTTAAGGTAATTCTGCAACAAATTCTGGTATTTCAAAATTTTCTGTTGTGCTTGATGATATAAAGTTAGTAAAAGATTAAAGTTCTATTCTACCATGCTTTGATAAAATGTCCAGGGTTGGCGGAATGAAAGAAAACTTCGAATTCCTTCACTTGAAATTGGATGAATTATCCTGGTGCTGGACGATGACCCTCCTCCTCAGAGAAATAAGGTTTATATATACTATTTGGTTATGCATGAAAAAACATGTTTTGACTTTCACAATTGATATTTCCCTAGATTATCGCGTTAAACATAGTTCATAGAATTAGAGAGTATGTTATTGACAGATACAGGAAGTTGTGAAGATGATGGAGATGGAACTTGGAGATGGGTGGATATATCATCAGCTATGCAAGGTTTTGTTCTCTTGCAATTTTATGAAACTTATAGTAATAGAAAGCAAACTTCATTGTTGAAAATTTTGCTCTAATCAATATCAAATCTCAACTGTCCAGGTTCCTATTCTCTGCTACGTTTTATTTTATAAGTTGAGTATTAAGTTACTTGAGTTCAATGTGGCTTCGTAATCATCCTATGACATTGAGTGGTTTTTCTCATTTTGCTGGCTAATTTTTATGAAGAATTCTCCCTTTGTGTGGTGGTTATGTGACAGGTTGAGTTTGACTAGCTCTGTGAATGAAACTCTGAAATATTTGTCCTGTTAACAGGTGTATCTGTTTATATCTTCTCAAAGAATATCTGAATGTCTTGTAGCAGAGCCCATAAAGAGGGCTTATAAGATTCTCTCAAGACCAGAGGGCAGCAGGTGTAATGTTTCACCTGAGAAGGAAGTGAGACGGACTTCAACCACACTCCAATTTGGGGGAGTGAGTTTCCAGAGGGAAATGGTAGGAAGAAATCACTCAACCAAAAGTCGTGAAGAGTCAGACGAAAGCATCAGTGGAGTAGTCTTGTGTGAGATGGAAGCTGTATCTGCGTTATGTGGCATTAGAGCCATTTGGGTTACTCCCTCCAACAGAAGAAAACATTTAGCCAGCTATTTGCTGGATGCTGCTAGGTAACACCATTCACTTTCTCAGAGTTATGGTTCCTTGAAAATACATTGCATGCTTAGTGAAGTTAAAATCTCCTGACCTTGCGTGTCACACTTTGATGAGCAGAACCTCTTGTCCCTTCTAATCCGCTGTGTTCTTAGTGTGTGTGATCCGGTTATAGAACCTATTATTGTTGTCGAAAGTGAGGTTAGGGTTAGACTATATAGAACCAGAACAATAGACCGATTGACTGTGGTCAGGTCAGAGCCGTCTATTGCCTGTTGGAGGAGATTGATTGGACCTTATACTGTGCCTTAGTCTTCCACTGGAACTGGATTCTCTAAAGCTTAAATAGAAATGCCCCTCAGAGGAGGATTGAACAAGGAATTGACTTCTCTAAATCTAAAAAGACAACTGTTGGCGTGAAAACTAATAATTTCTACTTAGTTTCAATTGGAAATATAAGGTTCATGTCTGAGAAACGAGACCATTGGAAAAGGAAGAAAGACGACTGTCACTGATCCAACAAACTTAGTTCTCATAGATTGAATAGTCTAATGCTCTGACTTGACAAGAGTGCCTTTGTGAACTTGTAGCTGAATTCGTCCTGGTATGCAAGTATTATCTATGAAGTATGAGAAGATCCTACCAGTGTACTCCATCTATATTTCATCACACTGTAAATATGGATGACTAAACAGTTTTTGTATAGTTAATTTATATATATATATAAATAATATGTTACCTTCTCAAAAAGAAAAGGGTAGTAATTATTCTCTTTAAATTAAACTCCCTCTTTGCCATTTGCAGTCTGGAATGCCTAAGCTCCACATATATTTTCATTGCTTACTATCTACGTTTAGTCTGAACTAGCTTCTCATTCTTCAATTCAGGGAAAGTTTTTGCAAGGATTTAGTTCTTAAAAGCTCAGAGTTAGCCTATTCTCAGCCAACCTCAGTTGGAACGGCCTTCATCTCCAGTTATACAAGCAGTCACTCATTCTTGGTTTATACACCTTCTGATGTGTAGTAACAAGTAACAACAACATACCCAGTGTAATTCCACAAGTGGGGTCTGGGGAGGGTAAGATGTACGCATACCTTACCCCTACCTTTGTGGGGTAGAGAGACACCTTCTGATCTGTTGTAAGGATTTAAGAGATAGCATGTTGATTTTTTTCAGCAAAGTATATTTCAGTTAGTCTAGTAATTTACTGGATAATCCATCTATGTTCATGTGTGGGAACTAAGTGATTTATTTGTTTTATGCTTTAACTAGAGCAAACAAAGCTATTCTTACCCAGTATAATACAGGGTTAAGATAAGAGTCTAACCAATCTCTGTTACATGTTTTATACTGAAGGGTCGTTTGGTGTAAGGGATAAAAATAAATAGTGATGGATAACTTCTTTCCAACCAAACGATATATTCGGTTATAATCTTCTCAAGAAAACATCAGATTTCTAGCAGATAGTCATCTTGAACTGGAAGTCAGTTACTTGGCTCCATGCAAGAATTGGTTTTCTCTACATTAAATGCTCTTCTTTAATACCAAAGAATAGAAGCATAACACCCTTGTAATAGTATTCTGAGTATATGATTGATTTACTTGTCTGATTTCTACCCTGCAGCTCTTCTGTAGAAAGACATCAAATTTCTAGCAAATGTTTCAGGCTGTATATTTTACTGTTCATTATAGCACAAAAATTTTCTCTTTAAAACATGTTTATTTCTTAGAAATTTGCTGCTGCTGTGTTCGAACAGTTGAAATTCTCATTGCTTTAGTCCTATTTAGGTGCTTTTATCTCCCATTTGTCTAAGCTTTGGTGGATAGAATTACTGTGTACATATAAAAATATTGAATGTATCAGGTATCCGGTTAAATAGTCTAGGTGAATGTGAAAGTTGTCCTAGGTCCAGTATTGTTGAAGACTGGGGAACTGGACTTTGGGCCATTGGTGGTGGAGGATAACAGGACATTGTATGCAGGTAGCTATGGTCATGATGATTTGTCACTCCTTGGGGCGTGGGTGGGAGGGGAGGACACCATTTGAATGCCTCTCTGGAAGGCTTATAGATCAATCCTTACAAGATACTAATAGATGAAATGTGGCATATTGATAAGGTGGTGGGTAATGATATCTTGTTCCGCTTGTTTGTGAAATGAGGTTGACATTTGAACTATCTTGGATTTTGAAATTGTAATTTTGATTCCTTTTGTTTAAAACGTTTTGTTTAGATTCAAAGTTACCATTGTTGTTTAGAATGGTAACTTTCAGTTAGGCGATCGACATTTACTTGGTGATTCTGCTGATTGATGATGAGGTGGGGTTTTGTTATACATGTTTTCTTGGTATATGTGATATTAGTGTTCATGTCTGACAGACTTGAATGATGGATTTTTGTGTTTTAGACTTTCAATAATGGATCTGGATCACTGTTCATCCACTTGTACATAGTATTGAAATGCATAACTTTTCATATGGACCCTCCTCTATTAGTTGAATAATTTTTTCATTATAATTTATGAATTGAATAATTCGTCAGTGTATATAAATTAAATTCTATAACCCACTACTCAACCGCCCATGTGTGTGTCTGAGTAAGTACTGGCAGTCATCTTCATTGAGTTTGGTTAGTGTGCTTTTCTCGAACCTCATGTTGAAGCTCGTCGGTCAAGAAGTTACATTTTCCTAATGTAACTCTACAAGGTCATCTCTTTCTTTGCTTTAGTCCTAATTTTTAGTCGACAGTATTGTACATGCAGCCTGGAGGCCCTAATTATTTTATTTTTCTTTTACAAAAATGTGAAGTAAAAGGGTGTTAGGATATTATTGGAAACATTTGGTACTCCTGGGGTCAGATCAATATAAATTACCACCGGCAAAATACAGCACTTAGCTTTTTTTCCTACATCACAGGAAGAAGCGACTGTTTTTGATAAATATCTGAATGGCCCTCTTGTTTGTACTTCAGTGTAAATGCAGTCACATATAAAAGATAGATCTGCATAGGGATAGATGCAGTGAACACATTTGGTAAAAATTTCATTAATGAGAAAACAACATACCAACAACAGTCATTTAATTCATATTTACATGTTAGTACATTAGTTTTATAGTTCTATGTTTAATAAAATTATTACATGGATCCGTATTGAGTGATATGCTTTAACTAAGGTGCATTAGCCTTTGATGGCGCACATACTGTCTTTAAATCTTGATTCTTGCCTCTGTGTTGAAATGTCTGTGGTGATCAGTAGCTCAATGCTAGGTCTTGAGTTTGGTATTTGATGCCTTGTGAAATGTGTAGTGCTCAAATTTCTCACATACTTGCCTTGAGCATCGATCACTAGCTAATCTTTTACTTTATGAAAATTAAATATCAGATTTATTTTACTACACAAGCTACTTTGGTTTGCTCCATGATGAAATGATTAATATTTTTACGACCCTAAACCATCCCTAGTGTTATGTGTGGGTCTACATGCTTGGGCCACATCATTCACGTGTCTAGTGCACAATACACCTCAAGATAATCTTTGATCAAGTCTGAACCACCTCAAGATAATCTTTGATCAAATCTGAATTACCTCAAGATAACTTTTGATCGAGTTTAAAGGAATAAGGTTGAGAGTCTAATGAATTTTATCACAAAGAATTGTAGTATGATTAAGGATTGTAAGGTTGTACTAAGTTGATTTACAATCCCAATTAGGAAGCTTTGAACACTTAGATAGCTAGGTATTAGCGTTTCAAACACTTAAACAATATTGTGTCTAAGACTTTCAATTAGAGGAAGAAAACAAAATAAATTGATTTTTGGAGTTCTCCATAAATGTAGTACATAAGGAAGAAAAAAAAGTATGCGACAAGAATAAGGTAAGTGCTCCCACAAAATATTTATGGTGCAAATTAAAATTCGTGTCAAATTTTTTAGATACGTAATAGTTTATGGGCCAATTATAGCAATACAATTAATTGGTGGATCCTTTCTGTAGATATCGTTTTTATTAATTGTTTGGTATGTCCACTTAGCTAAGGACACCATCCTTAATTTCTCTTGTTATTTAATCGTGACATATCTTTAGAAATAATATATTGAATGATAATTTTATCATATTATTTCTGATTATTATGATTTATTTAAATATTAAAAAATAAATAATATTTAATAACAAAAATGAAATGAAATTAAAAAAGTTTAAAAATTATTTCTTGATTTTTGAAAATAAATATGAAAAAATAGATGGAGGGAGTAGGTGTTTATTTCTAAATTTAGCTTTATGTCATTGGCAATGTGTCCTATTTATGCACTATTTAGTACCCTGCTTTCTCTAACTCTAAACAAATCACAATTCTTTTCTCCCATCTCACTCAAACAAAAATCCAAAAAATATAAGGGTAAAACAAAAAACTATTCGATCTAACTGTTTGTAGATCTTGTAAAGTAGGTCTAGGATTTGTGTGGTTGCAACTTCTTTGCTTCTTTTTTTTTTTAAGTGTGTAGTGTCCGAAATTTACTAATCCGACTAATTTAAATTCTTCTTTTTTTTTCTTCAGAAAAATGAATATAAAGGTTTTAGCATTTTCTACATTTTTTATTCACTAATAGGGTACTTGTGCTGTTTATGGCGTCTCGTTTGTAGATCATTTTCATTTAGTGCTTTGATCGAAGTGATAGCATCTAGCTAACTAGCTAGTTTAATGTATAAGATGGTTGCGATAGATCGATTTACTAAAAAATAGATAAAAAATTTGTTCTAATTTTCTACACATTATATTGGTATTACGAAACAACACCACACATATTACTTGTCATGAGCGTTAAATTAAAAATAAATTTGTAATTGACTACAAAATCAAATTTTCCGTTGCTTTCTCTAACTCTGCACAAATCACAATCTTTTTCTCCTATCCCCACTTAAACAAAATAAAAAAAATAAAAGAGCAAACAAATATGTATTCGATTTTACTGTTTGTAGATCTTGTAAAGTAGGTGAAGGATTTGTGTGATTACAACGTACGAGTTCTTTGTTTTTGTCCTTCTTCAAGTGTTCAATGTCTGAAATTCATGGATCTAACTAATTTGATTTATTTCATGAAAAGTTGAATATGAAGATTTTAACATTTTAATGTTTCGATCAAAGCAATATCATCAAGTTAGTTTAGTGGGTAAAATGATCATTGTGATTCAACTCACTCAAAAACAAATTGACAGTTGATCTATTGATAAGTCTGTTCTAATTTTAAACACAATATATAATTGGTACATGAAATACCACCATAAATATTACAATGCATCCACCTATGCTATGGTAAGACACCATCCATTCGTGCTAATAACAACCAACCAACGAGTCAAATTATAATTATCATCAAATTAAATTATTTAGTTAGTGTCTAATAATTCGAACTTGATATATCTGACTAAAATAGTGAACCCATTACTATTCCACTTCATACTTTGGTTGGTGAGTGGTCACTTAACAATCACAGTATACACTAGCTAGCAAGTACTTATGTGTCCTTTCTAAAATGCCTTAATTAAGGAGATAAGAATATAAATAAATAAATAAATTCTGGTCCCTTTTCCTAAATTATTTGATGTTGATATTCAAATAGCTCATATTTGCTCTAATATTCATCAAATTCAATACGTTTAATTACCCACACGCCCCTAATCCAAAATTGGAATATATATATATACAAACACACACATATAAACAACCAAGAAATATTGTTTTTTTTTTAAAAAAAAAAAATTACTTCATCTCTTTTTCAGGCATATTTATTTTCTTTAGGATGACGCTATTCTAAATGAAGTATAAATGAAGCCTGGCGCAAAAAAAAAAAAAAAATTAAAAAAGAAAAGAAAAAAGTAAACATGAATCCTGGCTTTGTATTGTCCTTTTAACCGTCCAGTCTCTTGTTGGAGTGTAACCGACGGTTTCCCAGCGAAAAGTAAACTGCTTTTTTTTAGCTTCAATAGTGTTATCAGTTATGTACATCTAGACCGACAATACTTTAGGATTTTCTTTTTAACATTTATAAATTTTTTATTGCATATTTTATTTAGTAATCTAAAATTTTATAATTTATATCTCCTTCCCTTTATATTATATGTGTTAAATATTACTAAGTTAAATTTTTAAAGATTTCAGTAAATTGGTACCCTAGATGTGTGTAAATGTTTTTTAAAAAAAAATAAACAAACCAGTAAGATATTGAAATTATGCGTTATCAAATATAAAATGATATATATATTTTTAAAATAGACTTAGAAAAAACACAAGACATTTAAATTAAAAATTTCTCAAATATGTAATAAATATTTTTTACTTTTTTTACCCCTCCCCACTCCCGAGCCATTCGCCCATCCCTAAATTAGGGACCCTAATACTCTACTCCCACCCCCTAATAATTTGCTAAGTTACATATTAATATTTTCTAAGTAATTTTTTAATTTACATATTAAAAAAACCATCAAACACATCCTAAGTGAAAATGTAAAATACTTCCAATTCTTGTGATTCTTTTCTTGTTTAACCCCCCTCTCCCTTCCCCCCAAAAGATAGTGAATTGTAGAAAAACAAGTGGGTAGAAATAGTTGGAGTAGCAACGAACCAAATATTATGTGGACATAAAAGGAGTAATGTTAGAGGAGTGGCCCTCGAAGATTGTGGTGGATTGATAGGTATTCGTTTATTATTAATTAAAAGTTTTGAATTTAAATTTATTGGGTACGAAATTGCTTTTTATTAAAAAATATTTTATCTAATATGGATTGTTTAACGCAAATTTAAATTTAATCAAATTTCAAAAAACGTACAGAAAATTAAAAAGAAATGTTAGAGAGTCACATTTCTCTCTACATGTGAATTTTAACTGACACTGTCCTCTTTTGTCTTCTGTCGGCGCTTATTTGCTTTCTCTTTCTTTCGACTCATCCAATCCTTGCGCTTCTTTTTTCCCCTCCCGTGACCCTTCCTATTTTTGCAACCACTAATATTTTATTTAACATTATTTTTTTATTAGTTTTTTATATATATAAAAATCTATATTATCTAAATAATTATTCACTCTGTCCCATTTTATGTTAGGTAATTTAGTTTGGCACGGAGTTTAAGAAAAAAATGAAGACTTTTAAAATTTGTGGTCCAAAATGAATAATAGAAATTTGTGTGGCTGTAAATCATTTTATTAGGGATAAGATAGACATTTTATAGTAAATTGTTATTTAATATAGAAATATATCGTTCTTTTAGAACTGACTAAAAAGAAAAGTAAGGCGCATAAATTGAGACAGGGAAAATGTTGATTCAAATTATAATACATATTTGCTTCTTTTTTTAGAAAAAAAGAAGAAGAAGAGAGTATTTGACTTAGCACAATTTTAAGGGGAAAAATTAGTATTAAATTTACGATTATAAATCATTATATAATATTTTGTAAATATAGGACTTTTTCCTTTAATACTAGGATCTTATAACTATAAAAATGTTATGATCGGGGAAAAGATGACCCCTCAAGAAAAAATTATATAATTTATATATGATTTAAATAATTTTTTACGTAAATATAATAGATGTTGAATTTTTTTTACTTTTTTCACATATTTAAATTTTAAATTTTCTTAGTGAAAATTCTAACTTCGTATCATTGTTTATGATCTATCATGGCGCAGTCACCCTTTATCCAAAGAATGTCAATTGCACTCTTAATCAAAAATTTATATCATAAAAAAAGGTTAATTTTTTTTTTTTATATAAATATAGAGAGAGTTTGTTTGTTTGTTTTTTGTCAATTGCACGCTTAATCAAAAAATTATATCGCGTAGAAAGGTTATTTTTTATATATATACATAGAGAGTTGTTTTTATTAATTTATTTTTACTTCTTTGTGTATCCTAACTTGAAATTGGAATATTTGATAGATGGTTAAGGGGTAAGTTGTTCATATATTAAATCATGCATAAGTATTATTAGTATTATATTTTGGTAACATTCTTTATCATGATAAAATTAATATAATGTTTGTTTTATAACTAAAAGAATTGTATAACTAAAACATATATAAAATAATAATAAAAAATTACATAAATAATTTAAACCTTGCATAATTAATCTTTATATAAAGTATATATAAATTCACCTATAACTAACTCTAATAATAATAAAAAAAAAATAGCTACTCAACTCTAACCATCTATTATATCCGTCTACTTTTAATTATCATAATTTTATTTTATTTTTAAAGTCAAACTATAAAAAAAACATTAACTAAATTTGTTGTTTAAAATATCAAATAATGTCATCTAATTCAACTTTTAAAATTAGTCAAATTGACTTTTAAAAAATGTAATATGACAAATAAAAATGGACGCAGGGAGTAACAAACTACCTCTAAGCTCTAATAGCTTAATGCTTATACAGGATCACAAGGTAGTACTGTAAATAAAATAAAACAAAACAAAGAGAGACTACTATATTCTACTACTACTATAAATTCACTAACCCAACCAAATATTTTTCCCACACCTACTAGTAATATAGTAGTAAGAAGAGAAGAAGCTTAGAAAAAAAAATGAAGAATAAAATTATTTCTTCAAAATTAATGCTGCTGCTTCTTCTTCTTCTTCCATTAATAAACTGCCATGGAAGCTACCTTGATTATACAGACGCATTAACCAAATCCATTCTTTTCTTCGAAGGCCAACGCTCCGGCTATTTACCGCAGGACCAGAGAATGAACTGGCGAGGACATTCCGGTTTAAGCGATGGATGGACAGTGAACGTTGATTTGACCGGCGGTTACTACGACGCCGGAGATAATGTGAAGTTTAATTTTCCGATGGCCTTTACGACGACGTTGCTTGCGTGGAGTGTAATTGAATTTGGGGAAATTATGCCGCCTGCTGAATTACGGAATGCTTTAGTCGCTATCCGTTGGTCCACTGATTATCTTCTCAAAACTGTTTCTCAGCCCGATCGCATTTTCGTCCAGGTTGGTTATTCACCTTTTTAATTTTATTTATTTTTTGGATGGGACTGAACGAACAAAATTAACAACAACAACAGAAAATCCTGCAAGGGGAGTATAGAGAGAATTAAACGTATATTTAACTTTATCAATTTTTAGGGGAGATAGAAAGGTTATTTCCACAAACAAAATTAAGTAGTAATTAAAACACTTTAAAAATGCCGAACTTTTTTATTCTCTCTTTCTACTGGACTTTGTATGTTTTGTGCATGTAAAACTATTACTCCTCTGTTTTTACATTTTGTGATTATAAGAATGTCATTAATTAAGAGGTAAGATTTTTTAAAAAAATAAGCTAAAATATTTTTAGAAAGTCATTATTTTAAAAACATATTATTAGTGTGTTCGATATAGAAAAAATATTTTCTTAAAAATAATTAAATTTCTCATTTATTTTATTTTAATATTTAATAAGTAATATTTTAAATTATTTATATATAATCTAAATATAAATAATGTAAGGCAAGGGGGAGGAGTGTGGTGTGGATGAGAACTAATGGTGGAAATTGCACCGTGGAATGAAAATGAAATGTGATGGAGAGGACAGAGAAACAATTAATAATATGAAATTTATTTTCTCTATTTTTCAATAAATAATCTTTAAACTTCTTAGCTAATTAAACATGAAAATATTAAAAATATTTTCCTAAAAAATAAACTCAAAAAGTAAATAAGTTCCACGTGAAATGAAACAGGTGGAGTGCATACGTCAGTAATAGACATTGATTAGCTTAATAAGTGGTTTAAAGTGCTTAATAAGTCACATTGGTGGTACGAGCAGCTATCTATACATATTACTCTCATTGTTTTAAACATAGAATTTTAAGAATTAAATAATTTTTTTGAATTTTATAATCTTAAATTAAAGATCTATAAATTGTATCAAAATGTTTTTATATCACGTGAAATATTATAATTAAAAAATTATCTAAAGAAAAAATATAACTTAATAGCATTTCAAAAAGTCCTTGCTAGGATTATGAACATTAATCTCTCATGACTTTTGTTAACTTCATTAACGGTTAGATCACACTTTTAATGATCTGAGTTGATGAATAGTAATTGAGAGAAACTAATAAATGATGTATCTTTTTTAATTTTTGTTAGAATGGATAAAAATTTCACGTTGAATTACAAGGAATGAATGGACAATCTACTTATATGAATTTAGATAATTTTATTCTCATAAATTAACTTTTGAAGTTGAATTTATCTTTAGGATTTTCAATATTTTGGTGGGAAAAAACTTGATTTGCTTAAGAATCGGTTGGATGTATAAAGGAGTGTTACAGTGGCAGGTATAGTGGTTCTGATAAAGAGAAATTGATTCTTGTTGGTTTCTCTTTTGGGTCATACGGCGCCAAGTTTTGGTTTTCACCAATTTTTTACCTTTGACACCGTGCACCTCAACTTCCTATATACTGCTCTAACATTTTGCTTTCCATCCACGGGATATTTCCTCCGCCAAACAATAGTTATCCACTACATTATTTTGAAATGTTCAATAATATTTGTCATTTTATATAATTAATGAATAATTTTAAACTTAATTCTTAATTTACTCTTATTATTAATTATAGTCATTTTTCCTATTACATTTTTCAAGATATTGTATTTATTATATTCAAAGGCTAATATAGTAAAATTATGAGTATTTCTATATATAGTTTCTCGAGAAGTATTTATGCAAAGTCAATAGTGAACAACTATTGTTGGAGAGAGTACATTTTTCTTTATAAGGCAAAAAAAAAGGAGCTAAATGAACTTATTCTTTCTATTCCAAAATAAGCGTCATTTTATTAAAATAATTTTATTTCAAAATAAGTGTTATTTTAAAAATTCAATAGATATATATGTTTTTCAATTATATCTTCATACTCCTTTTCTTAAAAGTGTTTAATTCTAAAAAAATATAATTAAATAGAAATAATTTAATAAATTATTTATTATATTAATTAATTTCTTAATAGACGTAAATATGCTTAAATGTATGGTTATTGTCCTATATAACCTTAACCTTATTGCGTGGAACTTTTCTGTCTTTCCAATTTAGTAATATTAGTTATTTTTTTTTGGTTTAATGTTATCCTTTCGATATTTGCATACGCAACAAAACATGTTCCTATGCATAATTTAGGGACATAGCTAGGATATTAGTGTGAGTACTCAGTAATTTTTGTATCAACCAAATTCATGTCTTTACTTTTAATTATTATAAAAAGCATAGGTTAGTATGGAGCTATACATAGATATATAACTTGTCGTACTCCAAGCACGTGAACCTATAATGTTTGTCCTACGTTGCATATATTGTATTTCTCTTGGTTAAGATTAATTGTCCCTCCCTATAAGCTTCCCTACTTTATGCTCTTTATGATTCAAATTTGTAATCTTCATCATTGATAACGAAGAGTATTTATTATTTGAACAATTCTCTCTGATCCACTATGATTTTATTTACAAAATAATTACACATTTTATAAAAATGAGTTTAATTGCTAACCCTGAAACTAGTTTAGAATATTTTGATAGTTTAAGAAAAAACTTGATATCACTTTTGGTCTCTCAATCATCGATAAATTCTTATTTTAGCCTTTGTATTATTGTTGGACCAAGTATATATGACCTTCAATTATTTGAAAATTTCACTTTTAAACCATTTGTATGTGACTGTTCACAAAAATTCATAAGTCTTAATTGTTTCACTATTTAATTACCCATATTTATGGGTGATATACTTCTAAATATAATCCTAATATAACATATACATAAAGGGACTAAAATCATACACTTTTAATTAATTAAAGGTTAAAATATTAGATCCTTAAACAACAAGGACTAAACCAGAATATAACTTGTAAATAATTGAGAGACCAAAAATATTATTTAGTAGGTGTCAAATCAGCTATAAAAAAACTAGCGTCTCATGTGATGTTTTATTTCTTTGGTTAGAAAAATTAAATGGGACATAATTACTAGCCATCACTTTTGGTAGCTGACATATTTACTTTTTTTTTTTGGTATATTGATTTTATTAGGTGGGTGATCCTGTACTAGACCATAACTGTTGGGAAAGGCCAGAAGATATGGACACTGCTAGGACAGTGTACACAGTGGATGCCCCGAATCCGGCATCTGATGTGGCCGGAGAGACTGCAGCTGCCCTGGCAGCTGCATCTATAGCTTTCCGGCCCTCGGATCCCGGATACGCGGAGACACTTTTGAGAACATCCACAAGGGTGTTTGATTTTGCAGATAAGAACCGTGGTGCTTACAGTGATAATCTCAATATTAGAGATGGAGTTTGTCCATATTATTGTGATTTTGATGGATATCAGGCAAGCATTCTTGATCTCATACAAACTAATTAACTCATTATTATTGTAGATAGATGATATTTTGACCAACATAAATAATTATTTTTAACTATACTTCTATATTAAGAAAAAAGAAAAATAGCTTAATAGTGCTCAATTTTTTCAACAAAATATAAATAAGGATAAGTTAGTAAACTATGTAAGTTATTATTTTTCTTAAAAGGGTTGAAATGAAATATAGCAACACTTATTTTAGGACAGAAAGAACAATCCGCTTCTTTTTAGGGGTATAAAAAAAAGGACAAACAATATGGACCTAAAGAAATACGAGTATAACTAAAGCAAGGAACACCTGATTTTCTAAAGTGAAATCTTCTAGGGTAAATTAGAATTAGAGCCCGTTTGATTTGACTTAAAAAAAATACTTAGCTTTTAAGTCAAAAATAAAAAGTCAAAGTAAAATGACTTTTGAGTCAAAAGATAAAAAGTAGGGAGTACCTACTTTTGATTTTTAAGTTATTTTAACCTTGTCAAATATTTTCCAACTTTTTTTAAGTCATGTTTTTACTTATTTTAAATTGTTTTTATTTTTGTCAATACTTTCAGAGACAAAAAACAGACTTAAAAGTAGATTTGACCAACTTTTAAACCAATCCAAACATCCTCTTTGTTACCCTTAGACTCTAGATTTATAATCCACATAAACGAATTAAAAGAATACTTACTAGAATTAATTCACATGAATTAAGGAATTTTTAAAAAAAATACTTTTGAGCAGCAATTAGTGTTTGTCCAAGTCTTTAAAAGTTTCTTTTAAGTTTTTCTTCTCAAAAGTGTTTTAGGAAAAAACTTTTAGCTTCTGAAAAACAACTTCCGGCGACATTTATTTTCTCTCAGCTAAAACACCACATTTTTTGTTTAAAACAAGCGCTTTTTAGAGAAAAAAGTAGACCTTTGGAAAAATAAGCTTAGCCAAACAAGCTAGTTTAATATCACAAAATTAAATAATTTTCTTTACTTTGTTAAAATGACACAAACAAAATTGATATTAACATTATATATAACTAATTCAAGTGTTTGAACAATAATGGTTAGGATGAATTGTTGTGGGGAGCAGCGTGGCTAAGAAGGGCTACGCAAGGAGACAATTATCTAAGTTACATACAAGAAAATCGGCAGACACTTGGTGCGGATGATAATATTGATGAATTTGGATGGGAAAATAAGCACGCAGGCCTAAATGTTCTTGTTTCTAAGGTCAGATTCATTCATTCACTCACCAACTTAAAAAATAATAATAATAACTTTTATCATACCAAACGCATCTATATAACTGATTCAAATTGAAACTAGCAATAAGTTAAGACACTCGTCATCCACATACTATAATCCATCATCGAGTATAATGCAGAGATTAATAATGCAGGAAGTGTTGGATGGAACCACGTACTCCCTTCAATCATATAAATCATCAGCAGATAGCTTCATGTGTACATTAATCCCAGAATCATCATCTTCCCATATACAATATTCTCCTGGTGGCCTAATTTACAAGCCTGGTGGAAGCAATTTACAACATGCCACAACAATCACATTCCTACTACTAGTCTATGCAAATTACTTAGAAAAATCATCACAAATATTGAATTGTGGCACTATAAGTGTTAGTCCATCGATGCTTCGAAAAATTGGTAAGAGACAAGTTGATTACATTTTAGGTGAAAATCCTAAAGGTATATCATACATGGTTGGTTATAGTAATTACTATCCTCAAAAAATTCATCATCGTGGTTCGACTATTCCATCGATCAACGATCATCCTCAGGCCATTGGATGCAATGAGGGCTCGATTTATTTTAACACATCGCAGCCTAATCCTAACGTTTTAGTTGGTGCAATTGTTGGTGGTCCTGGAGAAGATGATGTTTATGATGATAATAGAGATGAATTTCGTAAATCAGAGCCAACTACTTATATTAATGCACCATTTGTTGGTGCACTTGCTTATTTTGCAGCTAATCCTAACGTTTAATTAGATGATCATCAGAGCAAATTAAAATTCTGGTGATGAATTGTATATATAATTAAATAGTCTCTCATCTTGCACATGCAAAGAAGGAAGAGGCTTCTTTTTTTTTTTGTTAATTTGGATTTTAAATGATGTGATAATGTATTGTCACAATAACTTATTGTGACATTTTATAGAGAGTGAGTATATTATTATGAAGTTGTTCAAGTTTTTAACATGTAAAAATCTTACATGTTGCTTATTTTGGAAAAAGAATGTAAAGGAACATTCTTTAGCCATGAAATTATGTTGTTAATTTTGATGAATGTAAGGCTATTTTTCAATTCAAATAGTTGGATCCTCTCTCTTTCAATATTTTGCCAAATGAGAATTTGATCTATTTCTCTATTCTGCTTTGGTTTAATTTCTTACGCTTCCATTGTAATAATTAGTTTGAGCTTTCAATCAAAGGAATCAATTATCTATATTATTGATTATTGAACGTTTACAAATGATACTAGATGCAAAGCCCCGTGCCGGTACGGGCTCACAAATCATACTAAAAGTAGTTTTAATGTATTTTTTCGGTCCTAATTTATGTAACATATATTTATTTTTTAGGCAGTTACAAAAAATAACATATTTTCTTATTAATAATATTTAATAATATTATTAATATTTTATTTATGTTGCGCTTCATATATTCGACAATTTTTTTTTATTGAAGTGGCTAAATCAATAGTAAAAAAGACATCTGTAAAGTAACTTTAAAACATAGATATTAAAAATATCCAAATTCACTTTGAGAGAAGAAAAAGAAACTACATTATTTCATTTCAGTTTGCAATTTTCTTTTTAGTATTTGGTCAAAAGGAAAAGGAAGAGATAAAAGAAGCAAGATAGAGAAATCACACACACATATTAAATGGCAAGGCATGGGGCAGATAGAGACGCGTGGGCATTCATTTGTCAATAAGGTTATTAAATATTTGTCAATAAGGTCTTTATTAAATTGATAATTAAAGGTCGAGAAGATATACAAAATATAAAAATTAAATACTCTTTTTATTTATATAAAAATTAGAACAAAAACAAATTAGGTTACAGTTGAAGAGGTGTTCAATCTTATAATCTAAGCCCTATATAACGTCTCCCATGTATTCCATCTTAATAATAATCATTATCTACACGTTAAAGCCATTAAATTAATACATAATTACTGAAGAAAATTTCAATTTATTTGGGATTAGTCACCTGGTAAACCTTATATTATCGGGACAAAAATAAACTATCAATAACTTCACTCCATGAGGTAGATCATTATCGCTATATATCGTGCCGGACATAAATTATGATCATATTCGAATGACCTGAACATGATTGTAATTTTGAATCCTAATCAAAATTGTCTCTGTTGAGCTGAGTCTATTTAGATTCGAACGATCATATATTATTTTCTAATACATCCAATTAGATAATCAACACACTCTTAAATTATATGTTCTTTGCATGATATGTTGACTTACTACTCTTCCCACAAGAGAAAATTACGATATATTACATGACTACAGGGGCGGCATTTAATGCCGAACCTC
This sequence comes from Solanum lignicaule, assembly GCA_029582545.1. Classification (NCBI taxonomy): domain Eukaryota; kingdom Viridiplantae; phylum Streptophyta; class Magnoliopsida; order Solanales; family Solanaceae; genus Solanum; species Solanum lignicaule. The sequence continues at coordinate 23,865 of JAJOOF010005451.1, forward strand.
CTTGGCGAAAAATATTATTATTTATATATGGTTAAAATCTTTTTTTAGGTATGTATAATAGATATCGAACCCCCTTCCACTAGTTCGTGTGTTTACTTCTCAGATTTTGAACCCCTTATTAAAATTTCTGGCTCCACCATTGCATGATTACACTATTTTATGACATTTCAAGAAGTTCAGTTCAAATATTATTTTGTGATTTATTACAAAGTTATTTTCATAATATAACCCTTTCCATATGAAAAGGGTAAACAATATGATAAGAAAATCTTTTATTTATACGATTTAATTTTAAAATGTAAAATTTACAACAAATCCGTTGTAGTCTAGTTGGTTAGGATACTCGGCTCTCACCCGAGAGACCCGGGTTCAAGTCCCGGCAACGGAAAATTCTTTTTAAACAACTTTTTTTCTGTAAAATTTCTTCTTTTTTCTCTCCCCACCCAAAAAATACAGCCCAAATCCCTCTATTCAAAGGCCCAAATTCTTACTTTCCCTCACAAAAAAATCCCTCTATTCTAAGTTTGTACTTGAAGCTGAAACATTGATTGGATCGCTTTTATTACTTCTTTTCTCTTCTTTGAGAGAAACGAAACGGTGGGCGGTGGGCATATAAGTTGACGTATGTGTCTCGGTTTGTGCTTCCACATTTTTGAACTCATAAATTAAGGTATCTTGCCATTTATATAGTTCTTTTTTTTTTTTTTCTTTCTGGAAAGGAGATGATAAAGTTCAAGCTTTGAAGTTTGGTTTCGTTTCAATTCCTTCAATCCATTTGACATTTTTGCTGCTATATAAAGTTAGGCGATTTACTCTGTGTTTTTCGTCTTGATTTATTGTTTCGATTATCTTAGGTTATAAAGAACTATTGAACTCGATTATCAGTCTAAAAGACACATACTTGCTGGACTCGGTTTTGTTAGAAGAGCATTGCATGATTGAAGGAGTGACAAATTATTTGCTTAACTATTTGCAGAATGTCTCTGATTTAGAAAATGTGATTGTAAAGTATTCACTGTTTCATTAGGTCTCAGGTTCAAATTTCAGCACAGACGAAAATATAAAGGTGATTCCTTTGCATATGTCCTAGTCTTGGTGGACAGTGTTACCTGATATTTGTTGTTGGTGGGAGGGTGCAGGTATCCGTGCAATTAGTCGAGAAGGTTGCAGGTTCAAATTTAAGCAGAGGCAAAAACATTAGGTGATTTTTTCTCGTGTCCTAGTCTTGGTGGACAAAGTTATCTGGTACTTGTTGTCTTTCGTGGGAGGTGGCAGGTATCTCGTGCAATTAGTCAATGTGCGAGAGACATCATGGTTATCAAAAAAATAAGGGATGATTGTTTCATTGGTACATGAAAAAGATTGGGTGCTTTAGCATTTTTGCTAGTACTTCATATTTCATGTATAAAACCTCTGCTTGTTCATTCCAAAGTCAATATGAAAGAATATCGTTAAGTTTGGACTAACCAGCTACTTTCACCCTTTTGCTGTGTGTGAGAGAAGCTTGAGGTAGGCAGAAGTGGAAAGGAAGGGCCGGTAAGGATGCAAGGTAGGAGCTGTAGCAATGAGCTAATACTGAATTCATGTTGTTGTGGAAACTTAACGGAGACACGGAGTAAAGGTTATACATTTAATTATTAGTCATCATAGAATTGCATCCTTGAGGAATAGTCTCATATAATTGGTTTCTATATGTGAAGAACCCTTTTGATAGTCGAAGAAAAGGGTTTGGTTTAGAAGTTGTTTAACCTTTTAGTGCTAATGTTATAGTAAATGCAAATCTAGTGGTTACTCTTTGTCATTCCTGATGATATTATGTAGGCTATGTTTGCTGCACCTTCAATGGTTCTGCCTTTGGATTCTATCAAGTACACCGAGACCTTACATGATGAGTGATTCTTTCATTTGAATGAAGTTTGCTTCTCTCTTTCCGTATGGTCAAGTAGGGAGTATATTATTGAATCCTCCTTCCCTTGATGCTTCTGTATGTTTAATTCTGGTCTGGCTCTTAGTAGT
>JAJOOF010005452.1:0-69482 GCA_029582545.1 Solanum lignicaule
ATGTTTCAACCTCCAACCAATAGTCTTGGCATGTATATATATGTGTGTGTGTAAGCAGGTATGTTTTCGGTTGTGGCCTCGTCAGCTATAAGAACATTTGAATCTAAATCATGCTTTATGTTTCTTATCTAACAGCTATAAGAACATGTTTACTTTTGTTGTACAATTTGGGTATAGTCGGGTCCTTGTCCCGCAGTGCTTATGTCACTCATAGAGGCTATTGTGGACACAATATTCTGGGTTTTCTTTTTGTATGTTTCAACCTCCAACCAATAGTCTTGGCATGTATATATATGTGTGTGTGTAAGCAGGTATGTTTTCGGTTGTGGCCTCGTCAGCTATAAGAACATTTGAATCTAAATCATGCTTTATGTTTCTTATCTAACAGCTATAAGAACATGTTTACTTTTGTTGTACAATTTGGGTATAGTCGGGGCCTTGTCCCGCAGTGCTTATGTCACTCATAGAGGCTATTGTGGACACAATATTCTGGGTTTTCTTTTTGAATGTTTCAACCTCCAACCAATAGTCTTGGCATGTATATATATGTGTGTGTGTAAGCAGGTATGTTTTCGGTTGTGGCCTCGTCAGCTATAAGAACATTTGAATCTAAATCATGCTTTATGTTTCTTATCTAACATGCTACACTCGCTCCGAATATGGCAGATCGAGAGATAGGTATGGATCCAAGGGAAGGTACTAGCCGTTCCCCACCGGTCAAAGAGATAGATATCCCTCGGAGGCACATGGTGGATCTCCAGTACCTCTAGTACCATCCTCCTCGGCACCTGTTGAAGCCCGAGGAGATGCAGTACCCCCAACCTCACCAGTTCCATTAGTGCATGAGGAAGCTATGGACACAGGACCTCCAATACCTGTTGTTCCTCCACCAGAGATCTCTAGGGAGTAGGGGATGAGAGAGGCAGTTCAATTGCTCTTTAGGATGGTTTCTATTCATGAGCGACAACTGGAGTCATAAGTAGATATTCAGAAAGAGTGGTCAGAAAGTTCGAAGGTACGAGAGTTTCTTCATTTGGCCCCTCTGTTATTTAATTGATCTAGTCTTACTGAGGATCCCCCAGGACTTTATAGACCATATATATAGAGTATTGAGGGTGATGCATGCCTCCGTCACAAAGGCTGTGGAGTTGGCTTCTTTTCGGCTACGTGATGTAGCCATCCTTTGGTATGAGGCATGGGAGAGATCTAGATGACCTGATGCTCCGCCAGCAGAGTGAGAGGACTATTCTGAGGCCTTCCTTGCCCACTATTTGCCACGGGAAGTTCGAGAGGCCCATCTTGACCAGTTTATCAATCTGAAGCAAGGAGCCATGAATGTGAGAGATTATAGCCACAGGTTTAATTCTTTGGCAAGATATGCACCAGATATTGTACGTACCATGAGAGCCAGAGTTCATCGTTATGTTGATGATTTGGCAGATCATTTGATCAGAGATTATAGGGTAGCATCCCTTTCAGATGATGTAGATATTTCCCACATACATGCTTTCGCTCAGACTACAGAGGACCTTTCTAAATGGATTCGTGATACCCGTAGGGATAGGGAGCAGAGTAAGAGGGCCCATACTATGGGGTCTTATAGGGAACACCATGGTGATTTTAGGCCCCCTTTCCATCGATATCCACCTCGGCCAGCGGGTAGTGTCTCACCACAAGTGTAGGGACCGCGGTTTGATCGTTATAGTTAGTCAGGACCAGGTCATAGCTAAGGCCAGCCTGAAGGTCGTCTACAGGATCGTTCCGTAAAAATAAGATATCCCACTCATCATTGTACACAGTGCAGTAAGCCACACACTAGGCAGTGTAGACAGGGTTCAGGTGCATGTTATCATTGTAGGAAGACAAGACATTTTATTAGTCGGTGCCCGAGGTTGAGTAGATGTGATCTAGCTCAGCCTTCAGGATCCACAACAACATTTTCACCCTCAGTCCGTGCCCCACGACCAGGACCACAGTCTACTCAGGGTAGTGGTAGAGGGAGAGGTGAAGGAGATACAGGTTCGAGCGTTTGTCAGAATCGCTTTTATGCACTCACAGGATGACATGATTCAGAGACATCCCCTGATGTTGTTACAAGTATATTGACGATATCTTCTCAAGTTGTTTATGCATTGATAGACCCTGGATCTACATTTTCATACCTTAGGGCTCAGAAGTTGATTGCTAAAGGTTGTATATACCATATGGTTCATGTACATGATATTGATAAGAAGCCCATGACTCTTCAGTCAATTCCAATCATGAATGAATTTCCAATGGTATTCCTTGATGATCTTCCAGGAATTCCCCCCAGAAAGGGAAATTGATTTCGCTATAGACTTGCTTCCTGATACGAAACCTATATCAATTTCTCCCTATAGAATGGCACCTGCAAAACTAAGAGAATTGAAGGAACAACTGAAGGACTTGCTCAGTAAAGGCTTTATCAGGCCAAGTACTTCCCCTATGGGGTGCCCCAGTGCTCTTTGTTCGAAAGAAAGATGGATTCTTGCGGATGTGTATTGACTATAGACAACTTAATAAAGTCACTATAAATAATAAATATCGTCTTCCACGGATTGATGACTTATTCGATCCGTTACAAGGTGCCAAATGCTTTACCAAGATTGACTTGCGGTCTGGTTACCATTAGTTGCGAGTTAGGGAATTTGATATCCCAAAAATAGCATTTAGGATGAGGTATGGCCATTTTGAGTTCTTTGTCATGTCTTTCGGGTCTTCAAACCATTCTAGGATGAATTTGTGATTGTGTTTATTGATGATATTCTTATATATTCACGGTCGGAAGCAGAGCATGCATACCACTTGTGAGTTGTATTGCAGAATCTCCAAGATTGCAGGTTATACGCTAAATTCTCTAAATGTGATTTTTGGCTTACCTCAGTAGCTTTTCTTAGTCATGTTATTACAAGTTAGGGAATTAAGGTTGATGGACAAAAGATTAAAGTAGTGATGACTTGGCCAAGGCCCTTGAATCCGACGGAGGTTCGCAACTTTTTAGGCTTGGCGGGGTATTACCGAAGGTTTGTGGAAGGATTCTATTCTATTTCTGCACCACGGTCAAAATTGAGACATAGGGCAATAGAGTTTCAGTGGACCTAGGCATGCGAGCAGAGCTTTCATGAACTGAAAAAAAGGCCTACCACTAAACCTGTCCTAACTCTTCCAGATGGTAATGAGGGCTATGTTGTTTATTGAGATGCCTCAAGAATTGGCCTAGGTTGTGTTCTTATGAAGCATGGTAAGGTTATTGCATAAGCCTCTAGACAGTTGCGGAAGCATGAGCAGAATTATCCGACACACGATTTTGAGTTGGCTGCGGTTGTCTTTGCCCTAAAAGTTTGGCGACATTATCTATACGGGGTTCATATAGATGTGTTCACCGATCACCAGAGCCTTCAATATTTACTTAAGCAGAGGGAGTTGAACCTACGACAAATGAGATGTCTAGAATTATTAAAGAACTACGATGTTGACATTTTATATCATCCCGACAAAGCTAATGTGGTTGATAATGCGCTCAGCCGGAAGTCCATGGGTAGTCTAAGTCATGTTGAAGCTAATAAGGCTGGAATTACAAAAGACATATGTCAGCTAGTTAATTTGCAAGTATGCTTGGTAGATGCAGGAGATAGAGGTGTTGTCGTTAAGAATATGGTAGAATCTTCCTTTGTGACTGAAGTGAAAAGGCGGCAACATGAAGATCCTGAGCTTAGGAAATGGAGGGAAAAGATTCCACAGCAGCAACACCCCTTATTTGAGCTAACTGGACATGGAGTCCCTAGATACTAGGGTCGCTTCTGTGTACCGGCAGTTGGGAAGCTCCCTACAAATATTCTTTCAGAGGCCCATTATTCTAGATATGCATCTCACCCTAGAGTGATGAATATGTATCAGGACCTTCGACAGATCTATTGGTGCAATGGCATGAAAAAAGATATTACGGAGATGGTAGCTGAATGTCTCAACTGTTAACAAGTTAAAGCATAGCATCAGAGGCCTAACCCAGTATATTGAGCTTCCATTATGGAAATGGGATATGATAAATGTGGATTTCATCACTTGTTTGCCTCGCACTCCATGAAGGTTTGATTCCATTTGGGTAATTATCGATAGGCTAACAAAATCTACTCATTTCTTGCCAGTTAGGATGACATAACCAGCTGAAGATTATGCTAGGCTTTACATTCAGGAGATTGTTCGCCTTCAATGGAGTTCCATTATCTGTTATCTCAGATCGAGGAGTTCAATTTACAACACATTTTTGGAGATTGTTTCAGAAAGGTCTAGGCACTCAGGTAAATCTTAGCACCGCTTTTCATCCACAAACTGATGGATAGGCAGAACGTACTATTTAGACGGTTGAGGATATGCTACGTGCTTGTGTGTTGGATTTTAAAGGAAGTTGGGATCAAGATCTACCTCTTATCGAGTCGCTTATAATAACAGCTTTCAAGCTAGTATTCAGATGGCCCCTTACGAAGCACTATACGGGCGGAAGTGTAAGTCCCCAATCAGTTGGTTTAAGCTCGGGGAAGCAGATTTTCTAGGTCCCAATCTAGTCCAACAAGCGATTGAAAAGATTAAGCTTATTAGATATCGGCTTCATACAACACAGTGTCGACAAAAGTCTTATGCAGATGTTCGCCGATAGAACTTAGAGTTTGAGGTAGAAGATTGGGTTTTCTTGAATGTATCGCCTATGAAGGGCATCATGTGATTTGGAAAGAAAGGGAAGCTCAGTCATAGGTACGTTGGACCGTATAAGATTATTCGAAAGATCGGTATGGTGGGATACGAGCTTGATTTGCCTTCAGAATTGTAAGCATTTCATCCTGTATTTCATGTTTCTGTGTTGTGGAAGTGCATTCGAGATCCTTCACGTATTATTCCCACTGAGGACTTATCTTATGCAGAGGTACCAATAGAGATTTTAGATCGGCAAGTAAGAACGCTTCGAAAAAAAGATGTAGCTTCTGTGAAAGTGTTAGGGAGAAATAACAACGTCGAGGAAATGACTTGGGAAGCAGAAGAGGAAATGAGGAAGGAGTACCCCCAACTATTTACCACTTAAGATGAGTCACTTTTCGATTATTGGCAATTATTTCTTCACAACGACTTAGTTAGATTTTAAGTAGCTTGAAGGTGAAATTTATATGTCTTCTTACGAGATAGCTATGCAAAGCTTAGTAGTTAAAATTTTCAGAATTTGACTTCAGGTTTGCGACTGAAAAAAAATAGACTCGCAAATAAAGTACTGTGAGAAAAAAAAATACAACCAAGGAATTGTCTAGATCCATTCACGGGCAAATGTTCATAAGGGGGGGAGAATGTAAGATCCCGTACTTTTTCTCTAATCGTGTATAATATATGAGGCGTAGTATGGCATGGTTAGATTAGGTGTATATGACTTTGTGTCGTACATTGGAGATGAAGATTTCAAGTACGTGGCAATATCAAGGAACTAAACTAAAGTTTTAGGTCAAAGGGACCCTTCAAACAAAGTTCATGATAAAAGAAATGGCTCAGGTAGAACTTCGCCCGCTTGAAAGGTTTAACTTGTCCCATACTATGTGGATAAGCCTATGACTATAAAACATGCTAATAATAGTGTGTTATGAGGTATTATAATATCAAAAGGGTCGTATGTTAAGTTTGGAAGTCAAGAAAATTAGTGAAAGTAAAGTCGGCAAAAGTTATCGAAGTTTCTCTAATAATATTTTCTTACCTTTGGGTCAAATGTCTTGGATGTTTTCTCCCAATATGTAAAGAGTTAGAAGGCCTATCACCCATTAAATCGAAGGCCTATGAGTCTAGTTTGCAACGCACAGAAGCCCGTATCCAACCAACATCAGAGTAAAAAGTTGTGAATATTTTACTACGGATTGCCGGGGCAGAATCCGGGTTGGATCCGGATAGGGTAAAAAATGTGGTATGTCGGCTTACTCAACGTTTTAAGCCATGAAAACATTTTATTTTACTTCCAAACCAGAAAGAAAGCTTAAGAGAGGGTTCCTATGGAGTAATTTCATGATGAAGGTCAGTTTTTGACGATTTCTACCATTAAAGATTGCCCCCGTGCATAGAAACGTGATCTCTACACGTAACAGTCATTTCCCCCTTCAATTAGCTGCGTTTGGAGCAAGTTTTTGAAGATATAAATTTGTATTTATTGGTGTCTATTCAAGTTTTACACTAGGTTAACTAAGTTTATCATCTCGGGACTCTTTTATGATTTTTTTTATGAAGTTCTACGGACATTTCGTCAAGTTGAGGCCATTTGGCAAATCTGCCGATTTAAGAACAATTATGAAATATTTATAGGTGTGTACCAGCTGTGTATATATAGTTTTTGTGAATTTTAGGATGTAAGGAACAACTTTTGTTAAGAAGCTACGGCTATTCGAGCGTTCATTGAAAAGGTATGTTAAGGCGAAGCGACTTCCCTCATTTTAGCACCACTCCTAGGAAATTCCTAAAATGCCGAATGTGTTATTTTGCTATTATCTTGCTAGAAACACCTTCAGGGAAAGGCATTGGGATCTCAGCTGAATTATTTTCATGATTCTGTTATTTTGATATTTCACTCTTTCGGATAAATAGAGTGTTTGACATCTACATGCCATTATATCAGTTTCCTTGATTATATGTCCGCACGTATTCTTCGTATTCTTCGTTGGGTGATGTGAATTAAAATGTCACGCGAGACCCTTACTACTTGTTACAAGCCCTCTTTCTCCACTAAGGTTATTATTAAAAATAAATCTTTAAAGTAGCTCACGACCTTCAAAACTCTCAAATATAATTTAAATGTAAACTATTAGAACACTTGGTTTTTGAAATATTTCTTTTATAAATTATCTAGGAACCAAGTTAGGAACTAAGTAAGTCACCTTAAACTTGTTATGAATATCAACAAGGTTAGGTTATCCTTCTAAAATTCGAGTTAACTTTTCAAGTTTATTTGGAAGAACATATCAAGTTCAATGAGATTATTATATGTTATACGAAAGTTATTATGGGGTTATGAGAACACGACTAAGAACAAGCCAAGATTAGCAACATGACAACAATAACTCATAGGTGTTATAAATCCACGACATGACATGCTATGCATTCTACTCCCGAGCTATAATCGGGAGGTATGGAGCCTATTGCCTATATTTATACGTATGAGACACAGATGGCCACAAGTTGGTGAATATGATGCCAGTTCGCTACCGAATAGCACCACCATTGCTAGCATTTGGTTGGGTATGTCATGCATTTGCATCTCTCTCTCTCTCTCTCTCTCTCTCTATATATATATATATATATGTATGTATTCATGACATATGATTATACGAGCATACCATGCATATTTAAGTAGTAGGGGGAAAAAGGTCAGCCATGGAGATTATTTAGGTTTCAGTTTCAGGTGGTATCTCTATTACCCTTTTACAGTAAATGTTTATGATTTTACCTTTCGCTTTACATACCAGTACATTTGTATTTGTGCTGACGTCCTTTTGCCTGGGGACGCTGCTTTTTGTTTTGTGCGAGCTGGTATAGGTAGGGACTCTAATCGACCCACCCGCTAGGATTCAGGTTCACCTGTGAGTTGGTAAGCTCCATCTTATCCTGGGGCTATCAGAGGATGTGTACTTTTGTTGTACAATTTGGATATAGTCGGAGCCTTGTCCCGACAGTGCTTATGTCATCATAGAGGCTATTGTGGACACAATATTCTGGGTTTTCTTTCTGTATGTTTCAACCTCCAACCAATAGTCTTGGCATGTATATATATGTGCGTGTGTAAGTTGGTATGTTTTCGGTTGTGGCCTCGTCGGCTAGATAGTACATCTTTAATTATTTTTTTTGTTTGTCTACCATTATTTGTATGGTTATTCTCTTTCAGGTCATCACCTCTGGGTCCATGCTTCACTTTTTAGAGGTTGTGCTGCCCAATCTTTTTGCCTCACAAGTTTGGTTTAGCTAGTATGTTTCAGTCGGTAACTCGATGTATTAGGGCATCTAGTGCCAGCTACTCCCCCTATTTCGGGGAGGGGTTGAAGGTAGTGTCAAAAGGGGGGATTAGAGTGACAACTAACACTATGAAAACAGGAGAGTAATCAAGTAGAGAAAGATTTTTGGGGATGTGATCGATTAAATGCTAATTTTGCCATATGCTAATTTCTCCATATGGGTGATTATAATTTACTTAAACAGGTGGAATCTTAGCAGGTAGGCTAGGCTTAAGATGTAATAGCCATCTATTGATCAACTACCACGATATAGGTGAGTTCTCTCAAACCTCGGCAAGCATAACAATATGAACATCCCAAAACCTCAATTATTGTACTCTTTCGAACTAGATTGGCCGAATTGAATTCAGATTCACTTTCTCAAGCTGAATCAACAATAACTCAATCATTACAATCATCATTTGATAGTCTTAATTCTAAAACCTCTTTCTCAAGCAAGCCTAGAATACTAAGTTAGAACTGCATTTACCACTAAAATTCATGAATTAAAACACAACTATCAATCAAACATACTTCAAGTCAACAATTAAATCAATAAATACTAACACCCATAAGCTAATTAGACAATTTAATCACATGATTACACCCCCAAGAAGGAGGTTTTAGCCACATATCATAAAAATCAAGAAATTATTACCCACTATATAGCTTTAGGACTGATTGGCGGAGTAAGTCGTGTGTCGCCGATCAGGTTGGCAATGCGCCAAATGTACCTTCCATCGCCTGCCTGGCTAGGTTTTTCAGCACTTCTTTGTTGTAACTTTAGGCAATCCATGTCGGTCTCTCCGACCTGTTGGGCGATGCGCCAATATTCCTTCACCTCGCCTTTTTGGTTTGCATTTTTACAACTAATTCTATAATTTTGGGCGAGCTAAGTCTCCATCACCGATCGAGTCGGTGAAACACCAATTTGTCCTTCCCATTACCGAGTTGGATTTTCCCTGGGTTGACACTCTGGAACTTTCGGGGAGCCGAAGAGAGACTCAGCGGTTCACTGATTGATCTTGGTGATCATCAAGCTTTGCGTTTCTTTAACTTTTTTAGCTTTTCCGCTCCCTCCTTCACGGTAATGTCCTTGCCTTGGTCTCTTGCCTTCATTGCTGCAAATTTGTATTTTAATATTAGTTTAGAGCATAAAGTAGTCATTGAAGACACTAAAACTATGAATATTAAGCCCTAAATGAATTGAAATCCCTGACTCATCAAATACCGAACTAATCAACAACCCCAACTTAATGTTTTGCTTGTCCTCAAGTAAAACACAAGATCAATCAGGTGAACAGATCGATGTCTACAAATAGTTCTGCTTGAGACTCAACATGAATACACACGAGGTTCAATCTTCACAAGCAATGTTCAATTGTGCACTAAAAGTTTCAAACGATGACTAGCCATCATCAAAAAAGAAGTGAAGCTCACAGTGCTTGCCTCAAATACAAATTCAAGCTCAACAAGAGTATTCGAATGCCCTCACATAAATAATGATTTCATGTTCTCACAATGTCCATTAAAGATTCTATCATTAGGAATCAAAATCAACTCTCAAAATCTCAAAGATAAACCCATGCATGATTTTACCCATATACTTGCTCTTATTTTCCTATCAACACATCATTTGGCTCAATGAAGATTACCAAGGTCTTTCAAGGCTTGTAACGGGGCTAAGGGTAAATGTATGATCATTTTGGTTTAGTGACTTCTACCTTCATGAAACATGACTTGCATTTTACTTCTTCGCCTTTTCTTTCACTCCTTTCATTTTCACAATCCACCCTAAGTATTTTCAAGGAAAAAACTTATTGTAGAAGCACTGGATACCACTTTTATTTCCACCAATGCACAAATTGCAAACTTCTTTTTCAATCTTTTTGTTTTACTTTTCTTTTGTTTCTCTCTCTCTTTATTTATATGGGGGGGGTTCCATCTTTTAGACACAAATCTTAAAGGGTGAAGTCCAAAAACATCTTGATCAATTTTCTCCTCATTTTTCACCACACCCCCAACTTAGGCTTTTGGCCTAAGATAGCTATTCAAACAGACCAAGGCTTTATGAAGGTTTTAGGCGTGTAGGAAAGAGGCTAAATGTATTCATATTTTATCCAAAGAAAAGGTTAGGCTAAAATGGTGCCAAGTTAGATTCACACTCTTACAAGGTGGTCCCAAAGAGATATAGTAGCATTTTCGTTCACTCTCACAAATTTGTGCCTAAGATCATGTCTTTCAGTTACCAATGCTAATCAATTGGGCCAATAGGGCAAATTATAGGTATCACCAAGCACAAGTTTCAAGAAAACCTCACTACACAAGGCATTCAACACAAGCATCGATCATGACTTTACAAGTTAAGCTTGCATGCAATGATTATCACAAGACTCATTTCGACAGTCGACCACTCACAACAAGATGCTTAGAGTGAACACATAATTATGAAAATCTAATTTGCCTTATTGGACTTGCACAAACATATCGTTCAATGAAGAGCACTATTCAAGTCATCGATATTGAGCGCTACTGATACTCCAATATGCAAGAAAACAGCCAGAACATTCACAAATTTAGAAATCAGGAGGTGGATAAAAAACAAATAGTCACAATTAACCATAAAAACGAGAAGATTTGGACACATAAAACAATAAATCATTCCAAAGAATCCAAGACAAAATAGATACAACCCAAGGGGATAGATATGAAGATACCCATACCCAACCAAAAAATTGAAACATTGTCTTCAATGTGAAAAGAAATAAATGTCTCAAGAATAAAACAAAAAGAAAGTGAAGATCCCTTATCAGGCTAAGCCTGAGGTGAACGCTACACATTTGGGGATCTCTCAGTTTGGGCATCAGTGCTCGGCTCATCTCTACCAGTAGATTGTGCTCTACTAGAACCTATTATCGAGGTGTCTTGAAGTGAAGCCTCCATCGCCATCTGCACCATCGCACCCATGAAATCCTCAATATCATCATACAATGTAGTCTCATGCATCCCAAGCTCCTCCTCAGCTATCTCGGGAATGTTCGAATCATCACCATCATCAGCTAAAACATCATCTCTAGTCACGGTGGCCGGAGGGATCACAGAAATAGCTAGAACCTCTAAACTAGGACCCTCATGAACATCCACAATACCTAGAGCATCGAAATTTAAGTGGATTTGAGCTCATCCACATCTCGGCTCAACCCAACCACATCAGCCTTCAAGGTTGTTTCGTCCTCAGACTGCTTACCGCCCTTCTCACATGCCTCGACTCACATGGTGAGTGCATCCAATGCCACCTGGTGAGCTATAATCATCTCTCTCTACTCTCGCAGCTCATCTAGGATATAGGCAAGGGCAACAACAATGTCTCGCTCAATCATCTCAGGATAGTTGCATCAACTCAGGAGGCACGCATATCGACTGAATGACCTAGGTGACCTATTTTATATATCATGGATTGTTTCAATAGGGGGTGGAAGGTAGCAATATCAGAAGAAGTAGGACCAAATATAGTAGGAGAAGATGAGCTAGGTGTACTTAAAGGCTCGTCTTCCTGAGTGGAAGGAGTAGTATCTTCCTCCAATATATCTATATCAATAGTCAGGTATGTGTCCACCAGTGTTGTCCTACTCCGCTCATCCTCATCCCTATTATACTCCGCCTCAATCCTCCGGGTATTAGTACAGGAAGTGGGCTTCACTTCAATATCTGTCTTTGCCACAAAAGGCACTCTAGCTGACCGGCACAACTCCCTGATCAATACCAAGAATGGAAGAGAGGTTTGACGCTGCTTGGCCCTCATGGCTATCTCCTCCTCAATAATCATCCCAAGATTCAGTGGATCCTAACAAAACTGCCTTCGGGTGCTTGAGGATGGACTCATTATGTGACGGCATGAGTGTGCTGCTAAAGAACCCAAACCACTACCTAACAGCTACATTCATGTACTTCTTCTGAATCTGGACCCCAAGATCAATCCATGGAGGTGTAATGTCAGAAATCAAGGGAGCCAACCATCCCTAGGGTCGTTGAGAGTTTTTTTCTGAATCCTATCCACAAAGAAATGGATCACATCGACTGTGCACCCGAACACTGCATTTATGTCTGAACTTCTGAAGTTAACCTTTTTACCCCGCACCACCACATGATAAAAATGTGTAAACAAACTAGCTTTCTTCTTGCCTTTCGGGATCAGCTTCCCATACTCCTCATAGAACTCCTGAACCCAAGAAGGTATATATTGCTGTCGAGGTTGTGTGAATCGCTCAAATTTGTGAAACCAAATTGTGTCTAACATAACCGGACACCTGTCCACTACCCCATCAATGGTAAACCTCTTTTCTTCTAAAATATTTCTCAACCCAGTTGCCTTTAACCTATTCATCGAGCGTAGTGGTGGTGCCTGGGCTGGGTGCACTTGTGGTACCTACTCAGCTTCTTATGCTGGAGGTGCAGGAGGTGTCGGGAATACTGGAATCTTGCCAGATCATGTAGCGCTTTTGAGCGCAATTCATCCCATCTCAGGTGAAGGGTTTGATCATCCTCTGGTTCTGACTCAAAGGCTGGAGTTCTAGACACAAACTCTTCCTCTTTGTTTTACTTAATGATGAGTCCACAAATTGGACTCATTTAGGGATTTATTTTAATAGAAATAGTATCCTCAAATGTTTATTTTGTCTCAATATCTAATGAAAACTCTTACGTTTCAGGTATTTGAAGTTTTAGTAGAAGCATGGACACTTAGGCGCAAAAAGGAACAAAAAGGCTGAAAACAACAAAGAAGTTGAAGCCTGAGCATCACCAAGCACACTTGGTGATTCTCCAAAGCGACGCACTCCGCCCTTTGTTCAAGTACGCGAAGCCTTAAAGGAGTAGGATCAAAAAGACGATAAAAGGAGAAGTCGGCGTTTCACCGAATAATTTCACGAAGCAGTACTACGTCGCCCAATGACACAGAGCACGATGATGCTGAAGGCTAGTGCAAGACAGTGACGAACTACACCAAAGGGTGAATCACCGAGTTAATCGGCGATTCCAACTAACCTTGCCGAAAGATCCGCCAACACTATTTTCTGAAGTCTATAAATACTAAACTTGTTATTAATTTTTAAGCGTCGAACATTTATTTTAATTTTTACAATAGAATAGTACTTTTTGGATATTTCTCTCAAGTTTGGAGAGGGTTTTTTGGGAGACTTGAATAAAGAAGGATTTCATCTTCCCTATGTTGGAACTGGGTCTTCTTGATTCTTCTTCCTTCGCTTAAATGAAGGTTTAATTCCTTATACCTATTTTATTTTAGTATCATTTTAGGTGTATTTTGTTATTTCTTGATGTGTGGCTAAAAACGCCCATTCTTGGGTTGTAATTTAGCAAATATGTGTTGATATTATTGTTGGGTCTTTCTTGCTGATAGGTTAGATGTATTTTAATGGTGATTTCACCTAGTGGTTATGGTTTAGTTTAATGGGTTTGTAGTTGCAAATACAAAACCACCCATGTGTTTTCTGCTTGCCCGAGAGGGAGGTCGCAAAACCAAGACCACTAGACTAATGGCCTAAGGAGTGGGTCGATACGATGTTCAGCCCGAGAGGGTGAGCCCTAGTCCCATATCCTAACACTCAGCTCGAGAGAGTGAGTGGTGTAAGGCGTAGGCTGGCCTTCATGTGGAAAATGGTTGTCCGAGAAAAATGTATTTGAAACGGGGTAAGTTGCCCGAGAGGGAACTTATTTCCATCTAAAGCTTAGCCTAGTCACTACTATCTTGCAAATTTCCTATCGAAAGCATGTACCCAACGATTTATCTCAACTTGTATTGCGGTCACACCCCAAGAACTTGTCCCCATAATTGATTTTCTTGTTATTTTTGTTGTTTTTACTACTTGTGACAAAACCCCCATTTGATATTTGACACCTTTGTGTCACCCCTTTTAATTTACAATATTTTTAATCATTAATGTCTTTAGCTACGACTAGCTAGAACTTAATTTTATTTTTCTATTAATTCTCAAAACCATTCCATTGGGACACGACCCCAACCCTTGGTTAGGTTACTATATTATCAACGATTGTAGACACTTGTACCGTAGGTTAGTGTCGTTGGTCACGATAAGCATCACTAAGATGTAGTCAGATGGGTGTCATCAACACCCATGCTGTGTGAGCTAGAATTATTTGGACTGGACTCTACATGTGTCTTTCGTTTATTTGTCCCCTACCCCCCCTCCCCCATTTTGGAGGATGTTTGGGTTGCGTTGATCGTGGAGGAGCAGAGAGCTCAGAAATAACTACTGTTTGTGCTCTCTTTCTACGTGGTTGGTCCTTCCAGGTACATTGGGCATAGCCATATATACGAGACAACACAAATTGAACAAATGCAGTTGCAATGGGTTAGTGAAATACCAAAATAAAAGAATTGCAGGAAACCTTGCCGATTGACTTGTCGAGTCGCCGAGCTTATTCAACAAACCTTAGAGGGCTCGCTGAAAGTCACAGAACCAAAGTGCAAAGAAGTCAGCACAAATCGATGGGGTACGAGGTAAATCGGCGAATCACCGAACTAGGAACTAAAGGTAGCTCGCCGAATTTCACCGAAATATTTTCAACAAACATGGCTACAAAAAAGGGATAACAAGGGCATTCAACGAGTCACCGAGTAAACTCGAAAACCAAGGCGTATCACCGAATGTTACATAATCCATCAACTAAATTCAGATAAAAAAGGGCGATGTAAGGGGTAAGTTGGTGAACTGCCAAATAATTCGGTGAGCTCGACTAAGCTCGCTGACTAGTCTCTTGTGCTAGATTTTTAGCCCGACCCCCAATTTTCAATGCCCCGCCTACGAGAACCAAATTAAAGCCATGTTCTATGAAATTAACACCTATCTCATATCATTACCAACCTTGGGGTACTCAGACTTCCCCCAATTTATCTAATATCAACCAATTAACGTCTTTTAACCTTGAGAACGACGTCACCCGATCTGTCATTGGGATAATTTAGTTGTTCAATGTGATTCAGGTTACTTAGACTTCGCCTACACCAACACAACATGTATAACCACTAATCAAACAATTTAGAACCGAAATTCAAATTTTAACAGGACAAATATCTAACATGATCGATTTACCCAACAATAACTAACTAATCAGTTAACCACTCAAGGGAAAACAATAGATCCATCATTGATACGCACATGCTTAGTAAATGGCAAGAAATTAAAGCAAGTTCAGGACACCAACCTCAGAAGTAGAAAAATAAGCAACATTAGCAAATTCGGAAACAAGCACGAATTCCAACCAAACAATGACACCCACACAAATACTTGACACAAATTATTATCTAAAATGAAACGGAAAGAGTGAAAGAGTCGAAAAATGCAAAATCAAGAGGATTTTTTAATTTAAAATGGTTTGAAGCCTTTTGACCCTTCAGTTTGTGCCTCGATCAGCAGTATCCACTTATGTCGTCGACCCATTCGACCATGTGCCGATGAGTACTTTGCCCACTAAAGTGACCAGAACTCCAACCCTTTGGTTTGTCAAAAAAGCAATCCACATCGGGCTCACCGACCCACTCGGCGATTCGCCGAATTGTTCCTGAGCTCGCCCAATGGACTATTTCTCCAAAAAATTAAGTTTTCAATCTACATATCCAATAACTGTTATTCATATAACAATTTAATCATGCGTTGCCTCCCAAGAAGCGCCTTATTTAACATTGTGGCACGACGAAAACGTTCTTTCAAGTTTCATTCTTTGAGTTAACCATGGTATCACTCAGTAAACCCCCTTTAGGCACTGGATTTAAATGAGCCGAGATTTGACCCATTTTTGTTTCCCGTTGCTCAATAGACACTGAGTGTTAAAGAATTGTTTGGTTTAGAGAAGAGACATCATTTTTCATTTCCTTTAGAACTTGTCCGATCCTTCCACTTTGTTGAGGATATGAGCAAGCATACCTTCGGTGCGAACATTTTCAGGATAAACTCTTTGCACTTTTGGCTTTTGACACTCATGAGAAGGCACATAACAATCTTTGCCATGTTCCTGCTCCCTCCAATTTGTACCACGGCCACGCCATTCCTTATCTCGGTCTCTCTAATCATCATCGCGGTCCCTATTCCAACCTTGATTCCCGCCTGTCCTTCGATAGTTCGGACGAGAAACCCCAGCCTAGTTTGCCAAGAAATGCACTTCTTCTTTGTACACGACCTCAAAGTGTGCTTCATCAAAATTTACTCTGCTAATTCCGACCGCATTTACACCCTTAGAACCACTTCCCATGACATGTTTCATCAATAGGTCCATTTGGGTCATTGTTTTGGCCATGTTTTCATCTCGCTCTTGGTTCTCCTCCAATTGTTCCTTAGTCAGCCAAAAGTTCAAAGAGACACCTTATTTTACCTTGTGTACTATGTACGAGTAATTTTCATCATCTCATCAAGAAGGGCTGATGTTATGTCAAACGGTTGTCTCATGATTCCACCTCGAAAGAACTAGTTTGCAACACTTTTGTTGACCGCGTCAGGGCTCCCGTAAAAATATTGCAATAACACATTATCCGGCAGCCCATGAGTCGGACATTGAAATAACAACTTTTGAAATTTCAACCATGTCTCATGGATGGGTTTGCCATTAATACGCTTGAGGTTCTGAATACTATCCCTCAACTTAACCATCTACGAAGGAGGGAAAAACCTTTCGTAGAACGCCTCGGTGAGCTCCTCCCAAGAAGTTATTGAATCCCTTGGTAGCTCGGTCAACCACTTTGTTGCTTCCCCCATTAGAGAAAAGGGAAATAAACAAAGCCGAGTTGACTCTTAGGTGATGTTCTTGAAAGAGAACGGCCCACAAACATCCACAAAGTTCCTTATGTGGTCATGAGGGTACTCATTAGCGAGTCCTCTAAAGAGACCCTTCATTTGCAATAGCTGCAACATAATGTTGGTCACATGAAACATCGCATTACCCATAATCCGAGGCAATTAGATAGCCCTGCACATCCCAACTGATCCTCAATGACAACATACAAATTTCCGATGTTATCGTTGTTCGCAAGTTGGCTGGCATTGATCCCATTGACACTCATGTCTTCACTTATTTTAGAGCATCCAAAAAAGAACACAACAAAGTCGATTCAACTACAAAAAACTCAGTTCACAACTAAACTTCAATAAAAGAATTCTAAAAACCACTCTCCGGTAGCGGCACCATTTTTTATAACACTCAACTACACTTCATCTGGTTCTTAGTGTAGGCGGTCGCTGACATGTATAAACCCAACTAAGAGTTGGGATCGATCCCACAGGGAGTGATGCAGTAAATAATTCAATCAAGAAGTAAAATCATGTCCTAATCATTTGTAGAAGTAGAAGTTTTGTAAAACTAAAGTAAATCACGAAGTTTGAATGATTAATTTCAAATGCATGGAGGTATTTGGGCAGCCAATTTACGACTACTAAAAATGGATGTAAACAAGTAGAGAGGTTTTTTGGGAGTCTGCTAAGTTGAATGTTAATTTTGCATAATGGGTGATTACGAGTTACTCAAAGTTGTTGAATATCAGTGGGTAGGCTAGGTTTTAAGTGCAATAGACATTTCTGAATCAACTATTGCGATTCAAGTGAGTTCTTTCGAACATCACAAGCGAAAGACAATTGAACAACCCATTACCTTAATCAATCCACTTTTTCAAGCTAGATTTGCAAGATTGCAATTAATCCCACTTTCTCAAGCTAGATTCAAAGCAATGCAATCAAAATAGTTATCAACTAATAATTTGACTCTAACACTTCTTTCTCAAGAAAGTATCGAGTTCTATCTAGAATTGCATTTGCCACTACAATTCCTTAATTAAAACATGAATAATTAATTGAACCCACTTCAAATCAAATAAAACACCCGTAACTAAAAACACTCATTAGCTAATTTAGGCATTCAACTACATAATCACACATCCTAGAATGGGGGTTTTAGCCGAACATAGTAAAGAACAAGAAATTATTACCAAATAAGTTTTCCATCAAATTTGGCAGCAATCCACAAGACTCCAAATGCTCCATTTAAAGCTATAAATCTCACAATCTCTAAATCCTTGCTCAAAAATCTCAAAATAATGTTCTAGAATGTAAAATATCAAAAACCCAGAAGTTGAGTAATGTGTGTAAACTTCCAGGATTGTTCATAAATCCTTCTCTTCCTTTGAAAAATAGCATTTATACTTTCCTAGAATTTCAGCATTGGAGTCACTCGGCGAAGTAAGTCAGGTATTGCCTGTAACAGTATATCATGGAAAGAGCTAACTTTAGAGAAAACTAAATTAGGAATTTTGCAAGTTAGTCTTAAATTGTGAGTTTTGGGTCAACTTCAAACGACCATAACTTTCAGTACATGATGAGTTAGGTAGCCCATGAGATATCATATGAAACATCTATGAGTCCTTATTCCAACGTCATAAAGTTTGCTAAATTCTTAGTTTGGACGAGGGAGATATGTCTGTTAAAGTTCAGCCTATCCTGTTAAGGAAATTCATCTGTATTAAGGAGGGGTATTTTGTTATTTTCCTTACGCCACTAAGTTTTCACGTTTTTGTTACCCAAAATAGGGGTCTAAACTGATTTGGTTCAGTTTTCACAATTCCTAAACACGCTTAAGATTTTATAGAGAAGTGCAAGAGGAGAAAAAGGAGAAATTCAAGTGTTCGTTTAAGATTCTTGCGATTGTTGAGGAGTTTCGCCAAGGATTTGATCCTTACAAGGTATGTAAGTTCTCATGGTGTTGGGTTTGTTCACCCACAGTCCAATCATGTTATTTTTATCTGTAATTTCATTCTTGAGGTTCAATGATTTTAGTTCTTGAGGTTTTTTGCTTTGTTCTTTGATAATGGAGTTCTTGTTGAGTTCTTGACGTGAGGGATGCAAATGAGAGTTGTTCTTGATAGATTTCTATGTGTATTTCATTGTAAATGTTTTGGGTTTAAGAATACAAAAGAGTTTGAGGGAAATCATTCGATTCTACCTGATATCTACACTTAAAATCTTTGTTAATCCTTGAGAGATCATGCATATCCAATTCATAATTCATAATTCAAATTCAAGATAGAGTTAAGAGTACTCTTTGAGGAAGTTCTTTAGGTCATTTTGAGAAGTTTTTTACAATCTTTTAAAACTTGTTTTAAGACTTGAGTACTTGAGTATAAGGATGAGAAGATTTGAGTTCCATTTTTCAAAATGAATATATGGGAATAAGTAATCCAAGAGTAAATGCTTTTACTTTTAAAACGAGAGAAAATCTTGATTTCCAAATGAGTTTGAGGAGTTTTGAGCACTATCTGTTTTAAGAGATTCTTTTGAGTAATAATCTCAAGGTTGAGTATGAGGAAATGTTTTTAAAACATAATAGCATGAGTTATATTATTGGGAGTAGTATTGAACACCGATATGTGGATGAGTTAAGACAACTCAAAGTCCTCATACACCATGTATGACAACACGGGTAAAGGGTCATACCTTTTAGATGCTTCCTTATTGTTTTTAAGCATAGTTTAGTGGATCCACTTTGTTGAGGATGTATTGTACTTTGGCAATTTATAGAACAGTTCTGGTAGCGTGGGCGAGACGATGTATCATCACAGAACTCATAATGATGGTTGTCAGTTAGAGAATCTCCCAAATAAGAGTAAAGTGTTATTATTGTATTTTCAAAAATACTTTGAGTTGTCATTTACTGCTTTAAAAGCTTTCTTTATACTGCATCTTTTCTTTGTTGCTTTATAATGAGTTGATTATTCTGGAATTGAGTTTAGTATTTCTGAGTGTGAGTATCTTGAGTATCTTGCGTATCTTTGAGTAGAGATGAGGTAAGTATGTTCTTCCATTCTATCAGATCAAGCTTATATATGTGCTTTAGAATTCCCCTTGCATGCCCGTACATTGCATGTATTGACCCTATTTGGCCTAAATCTTTCATGATGGATATATAGGTAACCATGGTTATCAACAGGTGCCCCGTTAATACCACTAGCAGTCCATAGTTGCTTTGGTGAGCATCCTTGCTTCCGGAGGATTCTGATTTATTTTTTCAGTTTTGTGAAGATATCATGGGTCTTGTCCCGACATCTATCATAGTATTTAGAGTCTTCATAGAGAGTAGAGCTTTGAGAAGTCTGTTTCATTTTGAATTGTTAATGTTCTACACTTTAGTTGCCTCTTTTGGCAAGTTAAATGTTTTCTTTAAAATATTCTTAGTTATCTATTTTGAAACTGTTTGAGAAACCTTTCTTTTTGAGTTCATCTAATAATGAATAAGTCTTCTGCTGAGTATTAAGCCAGACCAACGATTCTCTTGGGGACTAGCAATGGTTCTTGAGTACCAGTCGCGTCCAGGGTGTAGGTTCGGGGAGTGACATCCCCAACCCGATCACGATGCACCGAGTGCTCCTACTCTCGCCTTTTTGGCGTGGCTTTTCACCATCTCTTTTCTGTAACTTTTGGCAATTGAGATTGGCATCACCAATCCCTTTGGCACATCGCCGAACTGCTAATTTGCTCGCCAAGTTAGTCTTGTCCATGGAGTGGCCTGCTGGAACTTTAGGTGAGCTGAAGGTCCACTCTGTGGCTCACCAAGTGGCTTTGGCGAGTACCAACTTTGCTTTCCTTTAATTGTTAAGCTTTTTCGCCTTTATTTGCCTCGTAGTGTCCTTGCCTTGCTCTTTTACCTTCATTGCTGCATATTAACATTTTAACATCAATTATGAACATAAATGTGGCATTGAGAACACTAATTTCCCGACTATTCAGCCCTAAATGAGACGAAATCCGCTACTCATCACTGACCATAAGAACTTAACTTTTTTTTGGGTGAATGTTGCAATGGATAGACAATTGAATTAAACCCTTCCATAAACTTTCTATAATAACCAGTAGAACCCAAAAAACTTTGAATATCCTAAGGGGATACATGTCTAGGCCAACTCTTAACCGCATCCATCTTCTTAGGATCTACCTCAGTACCCTTACTGAAAACAATGTGACCAAGAAACTCCATGAACCTCAACCGAAACTCACATTTGCTAAACTTTGCAAATAGTTGTTTGTCCTTGAGGACTCCTCAAATGGTCGACATGCTCGTCCTCACTCCTTCAAAAAATCATAATGTCATTGATAAACACAATCAGAAACATGTCAAGATATTATTGAAACACTCTATTCATCAAGTCCACAAATGTGCCCGGAGTATTACTCAAACCACATGACATTACCAAAAACTCATATTGACCATATCGAGTTCGAAAAGTCATCTTCCTCCACCCTCAATTGGTGATAACCAAACCAAAGGCCGATCTTAGAGAAGTAACTCTCACTTTAGAGGTTGATTAGGTTCTTCAATCTTGTTTCCTTGGGTTGGCTGCACTTCGTAATAAAAAATCACTCAAATATGAACTCATTCTATTTGATTTTATTATGCTTCTTACTTTCTGTTTAAGTGTGCAGGTTTCTTTGGAGATAACATTGCCCTATTTATAGAACCAAAGATCTATCCTTCTTCAACTTTAACTCAGTAACTTTGTATTGGTTCCTACTCCTTGACCCGTGTTATAAAATCATAATGAAAATATGATCAAACACTAGTCATGTGTTTTTCTTTTGCCTCGTAAGTCACACAAACACATAGTACTCGTGAGTCACATAACACATAGTCCTAGTGTGTCACACATATCATAGTGCTCATGAGTGACACATCACATAGTCCTCATGAGTCAAACATCACATAGTTACCGTGAGTGCACGCATCACATAGTCGTATAAAATCATTCCTAAAAAATTTCCCATCCATTGCTCAATTGCGGTCATGGTAAACAAGTTCATGACTCTTCCTTTTTGAACTCTTCTCCTACGGTTTCTCACCGTATGTTCTTCCAAGTCATTTCTTCCTCAAATGAATTATGCCCTCTCGTAAGTACTTTTCCATCTTCCCTTTTTAATATCTCTTTTTAATCTTAGAGTTTCTCACGGATTCCCAATTGTATTTTAATGCAAATTTAATTTCCGTCCTTGTTGACTGTGGATTTAGATCCAACAATTACTATATAATTTTAAATAATTATGTATATATGAGTCTAGTTCAATGAAAAATTCTCAAAATCATGTAAGAAGATAAAGATCATTCCTTCGATAAAAAATATTCCATATTGTCAAACCTTTAAGGTTTCTCAAGTTTTGGACTGAAAAGGAGGATTTTAAAGAAGTGGTGGAGAAAAATTAGGTGGCTGAAAGTTCATATAATATTTTTGTACAACTTAAGTAGAAACAATAGAGGACCAAGACAGCATTAGCCAAGTTGAGTAAAGAAAATTTTGGGGATATTTTAAAAACAACTAACATTAGTGAACATATAGTGAAATTGAAGGAGCAACTATTTCTTTACGATCCATCACACGGTAACTGAAGTATTCTTCAGATGGCTCATGCAGAGCCGAAGGTTTATTTACACTTTGAAGAAGAGTTTTGGAACAAAAAGCTAGTGTGCAGTGGTTTGAGGAAGGGGCCAGGAACACTAAATTCTTTCAAAGTCTAGTGAGAGGAAGAAGAAAAAGGCTTTACATGAGGAGAATTATTAAATATGATGGCTCATGGGCAAGATTAGAAAATGTGATTGTAGAAAAATGAGTTAATTTTTTTACCAAACAATTTACCGCAGGGGTAAATCATTCTGACCTATCTCTACTAATGCATATTAATCATGTAATCTCACAAAAGGAAAATGCTATATTAACCAAATTACCTGATGAGGATGAGATTATGAGGGTAGTATTTGAGTTAAATTCAGAAAGCTCTTGTGGACCAGATGGTTTGTCTAGGTGTTTTTATCAGAACTGTTGGGACACTTTTGGTTTATATGTGATAAAATTAGTTCAGGCTTTCTTCAAAGGAGCTATTTTACCTAAGTCTATTACTCATACTAACTTGGTGCTATTACCTAAAAAGGATTTTCCTCAATCCTTTTATGATCTTAGACCTATTAGCTTGAGTATTTTCCTTAATAAAATCATATCTAGATTGGTGCATGATAGAATGGAGGTGTTACTCCTAGATTGATATACCAAAATCAATGTGGATTTGTCTAAGGAAGAAATATTACTGAAAATGTTTGTTGGCTGAAGATATTATTACTGATATTATTTTTAGGGGCAAACCTGATAATGTGATTATCAAGCTTGACATGGCAAAGGCATATGGAAGGGTTGATTGGATATTTTTTATTAAAGTAATGGAAAAAATGGGTTATAATTCAATGATGTTTGACATGATTTGGAGAATTATTGCTAATAATTGGTACTATGTATTGATTAATGGTCAAGCACATGTTTTTTTGCATTCATCAGCGGGAGTTAAGTAAGGAGATCCTCTGTCGTCTGCTTTGTTTATACTTACTGTTGAGCTATTAACAAGAGCTCTAAATCATCTATTCTTAGAAGATGAATATAGAGGATATGGTCTTCCTAAATAGAGTGAACAGCTGAATCACTTATCTTATGCTGATGATACAATTATTTTTGCCTCTACTGATAAGAGTTCTCTCCAGTTGATAATGCACACATTGAAAAGGTATGAACAACAATCAAGACAACTTATAAACAAAGAAAAAAGATTATATTACTTGTTTAACAAAGTTGCTCTTAGTTGGTGGAGGAAATCATAGGTTTCTGCACAGGGAGTTTTCGTTTAACTTACACGGGTTGTCCTATTGGCCGTGCTAAGAAGTAGAAGGTTCATTTCAAAGAGCTCATCAAGAAGATTTAGAGTAAACTTCAAATGTTGAAAGGGAAGCTTCTATCTGACCCGGAAGGTCATTTTTGGAAATTTTTGGTCTATTTGTATAATGACAAATATTTAGTTGGTGGGTTTTTATTAAATAACTAATTCTTATAAGTTGGTGGCTAATGGGTCAAGTCCATAATCTATTTAATACATTACCCAGTTCACAATTATTTCCCTAAATAATTAAAAACAAATTAGGAAGAAGACGTACATATATGACGAAGAACGGCCGCAAGCTTCAGGTAACTTGTTACTCAAACTTATCTTAGTTTCATTAATTATATGAATATGTTTGGTTGATTAGTGTTATTATTGGCAAGTGTAAATGGAATTAAGAGTAAAAAGGGGCGGCTATAGGCGTGAGTATTACTCACTGGTGGGTTGTATTTTAGATGGAAGTGAGGGAGTAATGATTGGTTGTTGATACATTGGGTATGAATTTGCAGATGGTAGTATATTGATTGAATGGTAGGATGAATGCTTTCATGGTCGGTCAAGTTACTCATTTTGTAAATGCACCCAATTGATTTTCATTGATTTATTTCCTTGCTATTATTATAATGTATAAAAGTACAAGTTTTGATATATTAAGATAACTAATTAAATATTGGGTGTATTATATTATATGGAAACTATTAGGGTTGTGGTGTTTGGATAAATTATGAGTTAACCCTAGGCTTGAAATTTGGAGAAAATTGAAAGAGTTGATATGTTAATTGGTATCAAGATTTAGGAACTTGATTACAGGTTTGGATGCCTTTTTGGGTCTAAGCTAGACATATGCGTGTTGTTAGTTTTGAATCTTATTGTGATTATTTATTCGGATATATTGCATTGATTCGGCAGTCTAACGAAAGAGGAAGACTCAAGCCCCGCAGTGATTGTTCGATGATTTGAGGCAAGTGGATTTCTAAACCCTTGTTAAGTGTATGGAATTTATGTATTTTCTTGTAATATGTGTTTGGGAGGAATGGGAATTGGTGATGGGTTGACCTGTCCATGTTAAATAATTCTAATGATGGAAAAAGGGTAATAAAAAGGTAATGTGAGTAATTGTTGGAATGTGATGTTTGAGAATGATTTGAAGGTTTATTGCTTAATTGTTGATGTTATATCACAGTTGCATCGTCATGAATTGTACCTTGTTATGAAAATGGTAATCTCCTCATTTTTTTTGTGAACATGTCATTTGCATTGGTTCTTAGACATAGTTGTGATAAATGTTATGTGATAAGCGGATGTACCATTTTGAGGGATGTATCGCACGCCATAATGGATACTATATATCGCTGGACGTATCACGCACCGCGATGGATACTATTATCGAGGGATGTGTAGCGGGCCGCGACCGATGCATGGATATATATGAATCCTATGGGTCCCAGACTGATAGACATCGGGTGTGTATCGTTTGGTCCGACATACATCACTATACTTGACAATGCATTTCGTCGCATTGCACATTTTTATCATTAATGAATTTGATCTTGTATGTTGCTAATCTTGTGAGTGTCTTTCTGTGAAACCTATGATTTATGCATATTGAGTTATTATCTAGAATATGTAACCTATTAGAGTGTTGTTGTTGAGCTATGTGCTTTGTAAATTGTGAACTGTTAAGTTGGGCTGGTTTTATGCATTTTGTAGTTGTGGAGGTTCGAATAGGTGTAAGGAGTACCCGTATTTTGTTCCCTTAGCTTGTGTTTAGAGGTTTGCTTGTTGAGTACGGTGTGGTTTGGTACTCACCCCTTGCTTCTATAATTTCTGTGGTACTTGTCTTTCTTTACTTTTCCGAGGCTTCTTAGAGAATTGTGAGGTAATTATTTGTCATCTCAGCGGACCTTCTTACTCCTATTTGTGATATTGTTCTATTCTAGAAACAATGTTATTTGAGACATGTGTTTTTCGTTTGAATCAATTGTAATACTTTAGAGTCTTGTACACGTGACAACAAGATTTTGGGGGTATTTCTGAGTTGATTATAAAATTTCTGCATTTTATTGTAATGGTTGATTTTTAGGCTGACTTGTCTTGGTGGGATAAGACGAGTGCCATAACGTCCATTTTTGGGTCGTGACAAAATGGTATCAGTGCCCCAGGTTCATAGGTCTCACTTTTGTACAAGCCGAGTCTAAGTCGAGTCTCGAGGATCGATACTGAGATGTCTGTACTTATCTTCGAGAGGCGATAATGACTCTTAAGAAAAATCTTTACTTCTTGGATCTCTATCGTGCGTACTTGGTCCGATTTTGATTCTTATCGCATCACTCTGTTCACTCTGACTTATAGTGATAACTCATGGGTAGTTCCTTATGTGAGCAGTTTGTGTGTCGTGTATGACTTGAAGGTTAGACTTAGTACTAAAGTGGAAGTGATAAACTTATGGAAATGATGTGTGGTTAGGTTAAGAATGTTAAACAATTTGAAAGGATTGAGTAAGGTGATGACTCGATGATGCATTTGGAGGATATTCGAATGATGAGGTTAAACAATAATTTGAGGGATTTTATGAATGCATTTATTTTTGGTTAGTTACCCCAATAAAGGGAGTAGTACTTGTGTGGTATAGGCAATATCTTTATTAGTTTAATAATTGGAAGTGGAATGATTAAAAGGATGGTTAGGTAATGAACAATGTCACTTTGAAAACTATAGTTAGTAAGTTGTCATAACATATATGGCCTACTTAGTGAATGATGAGAATGATGTTACACTAATTGAGGTTAGAATTTCTACTATGATTTAATAGATTGTTTGTATTTCAAAGAGGGTCATAATACGACTACTCCAATGTTTCCGATCCTTACTTGGTAAGAGTTATGAAGTGTGTTACTACTACTATCGACCTGATCTACGAATGAATTGCTTTGGATGAGAGACCGAACAAATTTGATAGTGTATTGTAGTTACTTTAGAAATGTGTAGGCTAATGGAGTACAATCTTCTCGAGGGGTATGTTGTATTCTAGTGGTGGATTTAACGGACTTTCACAATGTGATACTAGTGATATATGGAAATGGATACGTGATTGTCAAGTGTGAATACTAACTACTTAAGAAGTTATCAGTTGTATCACATGCTCATATAATTAGATTTGATGTTGTATTCACGTTTGAGAAACCAACTAGTTCGTTACTTCCGACGCTCAGGTTAATCATTATTTATAAGGAAACTTTTAGTGGTGGATGGTTGATACAATATTAATGCGTTAAGTTGACAAGTGTATCCCGAGGGTTCTAAATGAGGACCTGTGATTTCATCTTAAGGTCCAAGGGAATGGATAGATACCAGAATGACAAGCTTATGGGAAAAGAAAGTCCCAAAGAGTATACTTGTGTGAAGGTAATCGAAGATTTTAGTAAAAAGTGCATATAAAAGTGGGCTAGTACTTTGGATTTGATTGGTATAACTGAGTATAAGGTGTCATATTGATGAAAAGGTTGACTTCGTGGTGATGATAAGAGCTAACTGAGCATGATGGTAATAAGAGTTCGTGATGGATTGTGATTGAGATGCAACTATGTAATAAGGATTGTTGGTTGAACGAATTTTACATTATAATGACAAGTTGCGAGTATTTAAGGCTTTGGTTTGATACTATTTAGTGAGTAGCTTGAGTGCATGGAAAGTTATAGGAGGTGCTGAGACACCGCTTGAATAAGATTGAAAGGAGCTAGAGTCATAAATGAAAAGAATTAGTGTAATGTAGTTTAGTCTTTGGAAAGAGGCGATCGAGAACAAAGATATTTACTTTGAGTGCAAGGAAAAAAGATGTATCTTTAGATAGTAGAAAATAGAGTTTAGAGACGCGTGGTTTCATCTGTTTTGTTCTACTTATGATAACAGTGTCACGGGTTCATCATATTGGTTAAAAAAAACTATTGGATAAAATTTGAGAAAGGAGTGTACAGACGTTGAACTTGAGTGTGATGATAAAATCTTTTTTATTGTTTTGATTTTGGTAATGAGTTCAGTTTAAATTTTAGCAAAAGATATGATAAGGTCGATGGAGAGGGGATCACTAATAATCTAAGATACGTAAATTTATAAAAAAAAATCAAGGTATGAGCTAATGTTGATAGATAATGGGATTGTGTTACATGGTTGGGATAAAAAATTCAAGTTTTTCATGGTCAGTTTATGTTCGTGGTAGTATGTTTTGTCAAGGTGTGGATTGGTAAGGTAAGAAATGATCGATCCCATTGAATTTTGAGCATTTGGAAGGACTTGTATATGTTTTGAGTCATAAAGTGTGTTATTTTGATTTTCAAAGAACCCAAGGAAGGGTTTCATTTAAAGTTTTTATTTTGAGGATAAGGTAAAAATATCATGTGTTATTGGTCAAAGAATAAGATTGGTAAGCGAGTCAACAAAAGGAACAAGAGTTTGGTGTGTTGAAGAGTTCAAGATATTTAGAATTTTACAACATGGAAAGAATTTAAGGAAAGTGAAGGAATAAGACTTGTCATACAAATCCTTGATTTGTAGTTGAAGGTTGTATTGATTTTTGTCTATGAGTTTAGATAAGATTGTGAGATGTGAACTAGTTTGGCACAGACTTACAAGGAAGTTATCATCGACTTTTCTAAAGATTGAGCTTTTGGTTGGGTGACCAGCAACTAGATGTGGAAGATTCTATGTGGTTATATCAAGCTACATTGTTTAAATTATGGTATGTTATTTATGGATGCGCTGGATCTACAATTGTACATGGTTATTAAGGATTTTTAGGGAATTGAAACTACTCTTTTAAATGGGACTACACAGACTGTTGTGATGTATTACATAGATACGTGATGGTAAATAGAGATTATATGCTCATAGTATATAGAATAATTGGGGAGACCAAAGATTTCTCTAAGTGTTGGCATGATGTATATGATGGTTTGGAGTGGTAGTTAAAGCATGGTATGTGGATGTTAGGAGTTGACTTCCGGTGTGATTTAATAGTTTTATCTCAATGGAAAGGTACTACCATATTTGAAATTAGTGCTATCAGTCTTGTGTGGGACTCGTACTTGCCATGGAATGCTCAAATAGAAAGAGAGGCAACCATAGTTTGAAAATGTATTTGATAAGAAGACTTTTATACTAATGACGGTTTGAGAGTAAGGTAAGTGGCTGGTGTGGTTAGGATGTTTGTTGGTATTGAGAGTATTGGCTTCAATGGAAAATTGTGAGAAGTATGTGGGGTTTGATGAATCAAATATTTGTTATATTGTAATGAGGATCAGACTGGTTTATTGTGGGGGACTTAAAATCAAGGAGATGGAGTCCTATGAATGGAAATGTTTGATATGAGCATTATGGAAGAATTATCTAGTGTTATTCGACCTTGGTTCCATATATTCTTATGTTTATAACCTACTTCGTTTCAGACGTGATTTGGAGTATGATTCATTGCATATGTCCACGTGTGTTTCTACATCTATAGGTAAATCTCTTGTGGTGGATAGGATGTATCGATCCTCTTATGTCCTCTTAATAGGGTAGGATCCTTGGGTAGATTTGGTCATTTCAATTATGATAGATTTGGTGTTGTTTGAGATAGTTGAAGTATACCAGTAGTTCTACATGCACAACTTTGCTTATGAGAATTTATAGGAAAGCTACCACGAATATTTATAGGTGTCCGACTTACTTCAGATTTATCTCATCATCGATATCACATTTTGTCTATGTTTGATTGAATGTGGGGACCATTAGGTCTAGTTTTATTGTTCTTAAGGTTTGTCTACAATCACAACTATTAATCTTGCATTTTGACAGTGTTGTTAGAGGTTCAGTATACTTAAATGTATCACTCTCTAGGTGGCTACTTGATCATTTCCTTCTTTGGGTTAGATAAGTTTGATTCTCCCTTGATGGGTACCCGATATCTAAAGATCATATTTTTATAACTTAAGCTCATGAAAATATTATGTTGTGAGAAGGGAATCTTGATAAGCTCTATAATGGTTTGTTTATTATGAGTGTGTTACAGTTGTTTTAGGTTCATTTTTGGTTGAAGCCAGTATTGATTCTGAATTTTATCATAGTTATGTGAGAAAAGATTTGTCTTAGTGATTGTGTTATGGACTTGAGGGTTTCAGTTCAGATTGAGTTCATGGGTTTGTTTGTGACTTGGTAATCACTCTTGATTCGGATCTGTCATATTTTGATTCGAAAGTTCAAGTCTTATTAACTGATCTTGATAGAATGGTCTTAAAGAGGAGCTCACTTAGAGAGATGAGCATCATTTCGGAAATATCAAACCTCAGGCTTTTGGTTACATCGGTTATTCTTTCTTTCACCTTATGTTCGAGGACGAACATGATTTTTAGTGGTGGATAATGGAATGACCCGGAAAGTCATTTTTGTAAATTTTTGGGCTATTTGTTTAATTACAAATATTTAGTTGGTGGGTATTTATTAAATAACTAATTCTTATAAGTTGATGGCTAATGGGTCAAGTCCATAATCTATTTAATACCCTTACCTAGTTCACAATTATTTCCCTAAATAATTAAAAACAAATTTGGGAGAAGACGTACATATATGACGAAGAACGACCTCAAGCTTCAGGTAACTTGTTACTCAAACTTATCTTAGTTTCATTAATTATATGAATATGTTTGGTTGATTAATGTTATTATTGGCAAGTGTACACCAAATTGAGAGTAAAAAGGGGCGGCTCTAGGCGTGAGTATTACTCACTGATGGGTTACATTTTAGATAAAAATGAGGGAGTAATGATTGGTTGGTGATACGTTGGGTATGAATTTAAAGATGGTAGTTTATTGATTTAATGGTAGGATGGGTGCTTTAATGGTCGGTCAAGTTACTGATTTTGTAAATGCACCAAATTGATTTTCGTTGAATTATTTCCTTGCTATAATTATAATGTATAAAAGTACAAGTTTTGATATATTAAGATAACTAATTAAATATTGGGTGCATTATATTATATGAAAACTATTAGGGTTGTAGTGTTTGAATAAATTATGACTTAACTCTAGGCTTGAAATTTGGAGAAAATTGAAAGAATTGATATATTAATTGGTATCAAGATTTAGAAACTTGATTACATATTTTGATGAGTTTTTGGGTCTAAGCTAGACATATGCGTGTTGTTAGTTTCGAATCTTATTGTGATTATTTATTCGGATAGATTGCATAGATTTGGAAGTCTAACGAAAGAGGAAGATTCAAGCCGCACAGTGATTGTTCGACTATTTGAGGCAAGTGGATTTCTAAACCCTTGTTAAGTGTATGGAATTCGTGTATTTTCTTGTAATATGTGTTTGGGAGTAATGAGAATTGGTGATGGGTTGACTTGTCCATGTTAAATAATTCTAATGATGGAAAATGGGTAATAAAAAGGTAATGTGATTAATTGTTGGTATGTGATGTTTGAGAATGATTTGAAGGTTTATTACTTAATTGTTGATGTTGTATCACATTTTCATTATCGTGATTTGTGCCTTGTTATGAAAATGGTCATCTCCTCATTTTTTTGTGTGAACATTCCATTTGAATTGGTTATGAGGCATGTTTGTGATAAGTTATATGTGATAAGAGGATATACCATTTCGAGGGACATATCGCGCGCTGCGATGGATACTATATATTGAGGGACGTATCGTGCGCCGCAATGGATATAATTATCGAGAAACATGTCGTGCGCCACGATAGATGCATGGACAGATTTGTCCCCCATGGGTCCCAGACAGAGAGACAGCGGGTGTTTATCGTTAGGTTAGATATGCATCCCTATACATGATATTGCATTTCATCGCATTGCAGATTTTTATCGTTGATGAACTTGATCTTGTATGTTGCTGATTTTGTGAGTGTCTTTCTATGAAACTTGTGATTTATGAATATTGAGTTGTTATCGAGAATATATAATCTGTTAGAGTGTTGTTGTTGAGCTGTGTGCTTTGTAAGCTGTGAACTTTTAGGTTGGGTTGGTTTTATGCAGGTTGTAGTTGTGGAGGTTCTGATAGGGTGTAAGAAGTACCCGTATTCTGTTCCCTTAGGTTTTGTTTAGAGGTATGCTTGCTGAGTACCATGTGGTTTGGTACTCAACCCTTTCTTCTACAATCTTTGTACGTTACGAGCCTAGATTTTGTGGTACTTGTCATTCTCATCTGTTCCGAGGGTTCTTGGAGATTTGTGAGGTAGATGTTTGTCATCTCTGCAGACCTTCTTACTCCTATTTATGATTTTGTTCTATTCTAGCAACAAGGTCATTTGAGACTTGTGTTTTTCTTTTGAATGAATTGTAATACTTTAGAGGCTTGTACACGTGACAACCAGATTTTGAGGGTATTTTTTGAGTTGATTATAAAATTTCCACATTTTATTGTAATGGTTGAGTTTTAGGCTGACTTGTCTTGGTGGGATAAGATGAGTGTCATCACGTCCATTTTTGGGTCGTGACACTATCTTATAGGTGCAAAGCAGTGCTGATTAACCATGTATTGCAGAGTATTCATGTCTACATCCTCTCAGCTATTAGGCCTCCTAAATGTGTCATAAATGATATTAATAAGATTTTTGCAAAATTCTTCTGGGATTCTAAAGAACAAGGAAGAGCCAATTACTGGTAGAATGGGGGAATAGTTGTATGCCCAAGGATGAGGGAGGTTTAGGTTTTAGATCTTTATTTGATGTCTCCAAAGCTTTATTTGCTTAGTTGTGGTGGATTTTCAGAACCAACAATACGATGTGGACAAATTTTATGTGGAATAAGTATTGTAAAAGTCAAAGGCCACAATTGGTGCACATGAAAGGAGGATCTCAAGTCTGGAGAGCTATGTTACAAGCTAGGGATTTCTTTGAACAAGAGATCTGCTGGGAACATAGAGAAGGACATGCTAGTGTGTGGTTTCATAATTGGACACAACTAGGCACTTTGCTTTTTCTGATGCCTATATCACATAACCAAAGCCAAATGGAAGATGTCAAGGAACTATATGCTGAAGATGGATGGAAGATTAATGCACTGGAAACTAATTTCAATGAAGATTGATGTTTGAATAATCAAGACACAACTTCCAATTCGAGTGTCTACGATCGTACAATAGTAAAGTAACCCAACCAAAGGTTGGGGTCGAGTCCCAAGGGAGTGGTTCTAAGAATTAATAGAAAAATAAAATTTAGTTCTTATTAGTCATAGCTATAGACATTATTGAATATAAACATACTATATCTAAAGGGGGTAACGCAAGCGTCAATTATCAGTGGAAGGTTTTATATTAATTGACAACTACAAACAACAAAAATATACGAAAACTAGATAGAGAGACGGGATTCTTGGGATCTGATAGGAATACAGGATAAACTAAATGGTCGAGCACATGCTTTTGATAGTAAATTGTTGAGTATTTGTGACTAGGCTAGACTATAGTGGGGGTAAATTCTCTCTCGACTAACTTACCCTGAATCGACTAGGTTTCTCTCAAACACCGAGTTGCCTCTTTAAGCACAGCCTCTGCCTTAGCCCATTCACTCTCTCAAGCTGAATGTGTGGGAGAAGGACTAGGATTCACTCTCTCGAGCTGAACCCATGTCGACCCAATACCAGCGGCTATCAATTTAGCAGTCTTAGTTTTACGACCTCTCTGACGAGCAAGTCGAAAACACTAAGATGAAATCGTATTTGCAACTACAACTCTATTAAGTTCATACACAAGTACTAAACGAAATCACACTTGAACAACAAATAAACTATCAACAAGTAAGACCCAACACATAATCTAACCCATATTCACAAAATCACACCCCAAGAATTGGGATTTTAGCTAGACATGTAAACGAGATAAAAATTTATACCAATATCAGTTTCCATCAACTGGATATGAAGGATTAAGTCTTAAAACACGTCAAGAGTGAAGAATCTTCGAGACCCAAGTCCAATTTCTTGGAGTTGAAACCCTTTGAATCTTCAATGTCTTAGAACAAAGTCTCAAAAACCCTCTAAAACTTAGATTCTCCCAAAAACTGTAAAAAGTTCTAATAATAATAGTGATATGATACTATGCTAGAAATTTAAGCAAGTATTTATAGTGTTTGAAAATGTGCTGCGAAGGATCCACTCGGCACAATTAGTTTGGATCTCCGAACTACTCGGCGATCCGCCCTTTGGTCTTGTACCTCGCCTTTTACCTTTTGCCTTCAGCTTCTTCGCATTTTTGAATCATTGGGCGATATGGTGATGCTTCATGGAACTACTCGCCAATTCACCAACTGCTCCCTTTCCTCGTAGACTTGACCTTTTTCTTTAGGGCTAAGCACACTGGAACATTAGGCGAGGTTGTAGGCCTTTCAGCGACACGCCTAATGGAGTAGAGGATCGTCAGGCCGTCTTTTCGTACTTCTTTCAGCCACTTTGTTCTTTTTTTCTCGATAACGTCCATGCTTTGTCTCTCAAATTAAATACTTGAAACTTAAGGATTTTCATCAGATATAGAGACAAAATATGTATTTGAGAACACTAATTCTATCAAAATAAACCCTAAATGAGTCCAAATTGTTGACTCATCAATACCCCCAACTTAAACTTTTGTTTGTCCGCAAGCAAACTAGAGTTCAGCTGTTCAAAAAGGGTGTCTCAAATAGTGCTACACAAGAATCAATCATGAATGCACACAACAAGACTCAGTTTACTCATGCAAAGATCAATTGTGCACTCAAAGATTCAAGTTGTTATTTACCATTATCAAAGAATCTCATGCTCACAATATTTGCTTCAAATGCAAGTTCAAGCTCAACCAAAGTGTTCAAATGCCCTCACACAAAGAATGATTTCATATTCACACAATGGTTCACAATTTAAATCTTCAGAATCAAATGCAACACTCACACTCACAAAGATGAACACAATGCATAGTTTCACCCATAGGTTTGCCCGTATTTTCCAATCAACACTTGCTTCAACTCACTCAAGATCACAAAGGTCTTTCAAGGCTTGTAATGGGGCTGAGTGCAAATGTATGGTCATTTAGGCTCAACGGCTATAGTCCTCATGAAATGCGGTGTTCACAACATTTCCTTTCCTCTTCCTTCATCATTTTCTTTAGTGCCCATAAGTCATCCTATTGTTCACTTCCCATGGATTGTTTGGGAACCCCATTTCTTTTGTACTTTTCAACTTTATTCCACAACTTTTCCGTTTTCATTTTCTCTATTCTTTTTTTTTATATGGAGTGGTTCCATTTTTCTTAACACCATGGATTAAATGAGACTTTCCTTGCACTTCTTGGCTTTTCCTTTTTTTTTCACCACACCCCCAACTTAGGCTTTTGTCTTAAGTTGGCTATTCAATCAACCACGATTTACGAGGATTAAGGGTAATGGGTCACAAAAGGTCATGCTGTCATCAAGTTTCTTCCAAAGAAGGGTAAGGTTCAAGGGGTGTTCAAGAGAGGTTCACACACACTCACAAGGTAGGCCACAAAAGAGGTATATGCCAAATTGGCTCACACTCTTCGAAGTTGCCTAAGATCATATCAAAAGCTAGCCTTACTTAGTCGACCGGACCAACGGGGAAAATTCTAGGTGTTGTCATGCATGGTTCACAGTAAGCTCATCACACAAGACATCAACACTAAAGTCAAACAAGACTTCACACTTTTGCTAGTGTGCAACGATCATCACAAGAGACTTGATTTAATAATTGGCTAGTAACAACGAGATGCAAATAGTTCACATATTGTCTATGAAACTTCATTTGGCCTCATTGTAGCCGCACATTCATGTTGGTTAGATTATGAGCACTATCTAAGTCATCGGTATTGATCCCAACCGATATTCAAATTTGCGAAAGAACAACCACATTCAACACATACAAGAGGTGGCAATTTTTTTTCGGAAGGGTCAAAATCATTTGCAATTTAAAGCAAAAGAAGCCATAAGCTAAAACCTTCCACGAAAGCAGTATTAACATAATTATAGCTTACAAAGCAAATGCATAAACAAAACACAATTCACGAATAGCACACAAAGGTGGGCCACACCCCACCACAATTAAAAACAATTTGTCCTCAAATGCAAATAATAAAATATCTAGAATGTAAATTGAAGAAAGACAAAGAGGGGATCCTGTCTAACTGGTCGCTTCGTCTGTCTGGGCCTCATTCCCTGGAGTGACCTCAGAAGGACCAGCTCCACTGGATAATAATCCCCGGAGCTACTTCAGAAGGTTCAGCGGTAACTGACTTGCTAAAATTGTCCAAGTCATGAGCCGCCAAAAAGGAATGTATAGCTGTGTAGAATCCACTAGTCCACGAAGGGACAGTGGGATCTCGAGGGATAGATATCTTGCTGGAACTAGGCTTTTTGCCCTCACTTCCCGTCTTGGGAGGATTCGCTTCACTAGTATCTTTCTTGAAATTTTTCTCTCTTATTTGTCGGGGTGGCCTATTTGTTCCAGCTACTTTTGGTCTAGCCATATCTGCAAAGCTTTGAGAAAGAGTTAGAAAATATCCCAACAAAAGCATAGAAGTTCATCTGCAGAAAAAATCTGCCGAACGAGTTGGCGAACCGTGCACCTACTTAAGCGATGTGTTGAGTGTAGTGCACACAGGATACAAGGGTGTAGACGAAGGGCGAACAAAAAGTCTTTCGATGAGTCGACGAGTGCTTTCGGCGACCTCAAGCTTCTCACTGAAAGTTACAGAAACAAAAAACACATATAGCCTGAATTTTAAGGCAATAAGGGGTGATTTGGTGAGCCACCGAATGGTTTGGTAAGCTCGACGCAGCTCGCCAAACGCCCAATATTCCTATTTTCAATCCACCTTCTCGAATTCAACCCAGCAACCCCCGAAAACAAAATCAAAGCATGCACAACTAAAATTAGGCTTAGACCCAATGACACTCATGTACAACCCACAATTTTTCATCTCCTTCAAGGTACAATTTTCAGGAATTAACTATTTAACTCGGTACGGGCAAAATTAGTGAATCTAACAGGCAAACAAAAAAATTTAATCCTACCAGAGAGGCCCAGCACACGTCAACAAGGTAATATCATTGCATTGAGTACAAAATCGATAGAAAGAACATAGAGTTTGGGAACCAACCTTTCATGCTGACTAAAATGGAATTGATTCGCTAGGCAACAATGTAATCCAAGTTCCGAGAACAAATCAACAACTAAAAATACCCCTAAAATGCAAGAAATATAAAAACTAGAGTGCGGGTGTTATTTTGGGAAGATGGAAATGGGATGAATTTGAAACTTTTAAACCTTTAGCCTGAAAAACCGTCCAGTTTTTGCCCATTTAGCGACATCAGTAGAGATCGCCAAACCACTCGGTGTTTCACCAAGTAGCCACTTGCCTCGCCAAATTTTACAGAACTTCTAGTTATTTTGGGAGTCCAAATGGCAGTCTTCGTCGGGATCACTAACATGGTTGGTGATTCACTAATAATTTCCTGTGCTCGTCAAGTTTTATAGACTCTAAAGTAAGTTGATATTAAGTCTAACGACGGTCTAGTTCGGGGTCGCCAAATCGTTCGTCGATTTGCTGATTGGACCTATTGCTTGCCAATCTGCACTTTTCGTTCACTCTCCACACTTCCATCTGCACAATCAACACACCATCATTTTATCAAACCAACATAAAGCAAAAAATGGTTTTGGGTTGCCTCCTAAACAACGCCTTAGTTAACGTCGTGACACGACACAAGTCCACCTTAAAACCTCATTTTTGGGGTTGACCATAGTGTCACTAGACAGACCCCATTTTTGTCTCGGATTTAGGTAAGACGACATCTGACCCATTTGGGTCTGCAGCTGCTTGATTGATAGTGAATGGGAGGTGACAGTCTTGCTTAGGGTGGTCATATCTTCCTTCATTTCTTTCAAGATCTTGTCTGACCCCTCAACTTTGTGGAGGATACGAGAAAGCATATCCTCAGACCGACCACCTTTCGAATCCTTCGACTGTTGGCGCTCATGGGGAGGTACATACTTGTCCTTCTCCCTATCCTTCCAGTTAGGATTTCGGTCCTTCTATTCTCTATCGTGATCCTTCCAACCCTCTTCTCTAGCCCAACCCTGATTACCACCCTGCCTTGGGTAGTTTGAATGATAACCACTGCCTTGGTTGGCTAGAAAATTGACCTCCTCATTATACAAGGCTTCAAACTTCGTATCCTCAGGATTTACACATCCGACCCCAATGACATTGACACTACGGGCACCAACCCCCATTATATTTTTGGATAAAATGTCAAGCTGT
The DNA here is from genome assembly GCA_029582545.1 of Solanum lignicaule. NCBI lineage: Eukaryota > Viridiplantae > Streptophyta > Magnoliopsida > Solanales > Solanaceae > Solanum > Solanum lignicaule. The sequence continues at coordinate 38,080 of JAJOOF010005452.1, forward strand.
GTCATGATCTTGGCCAGGTTTTGGTCTCTCTCATGATCCTTTTCCATCTGCTCCTTGGATAGCTTGGATGTGAGAGGGGAGACCTGGTGCTCGCGGGTGTACCATACTTTGTTGATCACTGTCATGCCATCTAGATGTTGGGTACGGTTCTTGCATGGGCCTCCGGGTGAAAGTGGGTAAGCAACACCGTTGTTTACCGAGTCCAACCTCTGGTTAAATTAGTGTAGCAGCACGTTATCCGGCAGATCATGGGTTGGGCATTGAAGCACTAACTTTTTGAACTGCAGCCAAGTTTCGTGCAAAGGCTCTCCTTCTAGACGCTTAAAGATTAGGATACTATCTCGAAGAGTAATCATCTTCGAGGGAGGGAAAAATCACACATTAAATGCGGTGACCAACTACTCCCAAGAACTGATGGATTCGCGTGGCAACTCCTCCAATTATTTGCACGTTTCTCCCATCAACGAGAAAGGGAATAACCTTAACCAGACTAACTCCTGAGAGATGTTTTTGAAAAATAATGGTCTGCACACATCTACGAAGTTTTGAAGATGCTCATGAGGATCCTCATGCGCCAATGCATTGAAAAGTCCTTTTATTTGCAACAGTTGCAACATAGTGCTCGTTATATGGAACACTGCATTTCCTTCGGCTGCAGGTAAATGGATGGCCCCAATACCTCCCATAAAATGGGGGTAATTAATGTTTGGCTCTTGGACATCGTTGAGATTTCTGATGTTGTTTTGGTGTCCCACCTTGCTGCCGTTGCTGCCATTAATACTCATGCTTCCCGAAATATTTACACAAACCAACGAAACAAAACTAGAAATTAAGTAAGTAGAACTACAACAAAGAAGAACAATTTTTTTTTACTTAACTACAAATTCTCAATTAACACCACTCCCCGGCAGCGGTGCCATTTTGTTGTTTGCGTAATAAAGACACAACTTCCAATTCGAGTGTCTACGATCGTACAATAGTAAAGTAACCCAACCAAGTGTTGGTGTCGAGTCCCAAGAGAGTGGTTTTGAGAATTAATAGAAAAATTAAATTTAGTTCTTATTAGTCATAGCTATAGACATTATCGAATATAAACATACTAAATATAAAGGGGGTGATGCAAGCATCAATTATCAATGGGGGGGGGGGGGGTTTAGTATTAATAACAACTACAAACATAAAAATATACTAAACTAGATAGAGAGACGAGATTCTTGGGATGTGATAGGAATACGGGAAAAACTAAACTATTCGGTACATTATTTTGATAGTAAATTGTTGAGTATTTGTAATTAGGTTAGACTATAGCTGGGGTAAATTCTCTCTCGTGTAACTTTCCCTCAATCGACTCGGTTTCTCTCGAACACCGAGTTGCCGCTTTAAGCATAGCCTCCGCCTTAGCCCATTCACTCTCTCGAGCTGAATGTGTGGGAGAACGACTAGGATTCACTATCTCGATTTGAACCCATGTCGACCTAATACCACCGGCTATCAATTTAGTAGTTTTAGTTTTACGACCTCTCTCTCGAGCAAGCCGAAAATACTAAGATGAAATTGTATTTGCAACTACAACTCCATTAAGTTCATACACAGCTACTAAAAGAAATCATATTTAAACATCAAGTAAACCATCAATAAGCAAGACCCAACATATAATCTAACCCATATTCACAAAATCACACCCCAAGAATTGAGGTTTTAGCTAGATTTGTAAAAGAGATAAAAATTTATACCAATATTAGTTTCCATCAATTGGGTATTAAGGATTATGTTTTAAAACACGTCAAGAGTGAAGAATCTTCGAGACCCAAGTCCAATTTCTTGGAGTTTAAACCTTTTGAATCTTCAAGGTCTTAGAACAAAGTCTCCAAAACCTTCTAAAACATAGACTCTCCCAAACACTATAAAAATTTCTAATAATAATAGTGATATGACACTAAGCTAGAAATTTAAACAAGTATTTATAGTGTTTGAAAATGTGCTGCGAATGATCCACTCGGCGCAGTTAGTCGGGATTGCCGAACTACTCGGCGATCCCCCATTTGGTTTGGTACCTCACCTTTTAGCTTTTACCTTCAACATCTTCGCGCTCTGAATCATTAGGTGATATGGTGATGCTTGTCAGAACTGCTTGACGATTCTCCAACTGCTCCCTTTACTCGTAGACTTGACCTTTTTATTTAGGGCTAAGCACACTAGAACATTATGCGAGGTTGTAGGCTTTTCGTCGACACCCCTAATGGATTAGGTGATCGTCAGGTCATCTTTTCTTCCTTCTTTCAGCCACTTTATTCCTTTTTGCTAGATAGTGTCCATGTTTTGTCTCTCAATTCAAATACCTGAAACTTAAGTATTTTCATCAGATATAGAGACAAAATATGCATCTGAGGACACTAATTCTATCAAAATATAGCTCTAAATGAATCTAAATTGTGGACTCATCAAGGATATATGAAATCACATATGCAATACCCTAGGATGGGTTACTAGTACTGAAGGAGGATATATACCATGGTGAGTAATGATGGTGAATTCAAAGTTAGCTCAGCCTTGGAATTATGAAGAAGTAGAAAAGAGTATAAACAAGATATCTCCATAATTTGGGAGAAAGGTTTGGCTTTTAAGGTATCCTTTTTTTGTGGAGATTATGGTTTAGAAGGATTCCTATTAGGGATGTCTTAAGTAGATGTAACATAGTAAAGAGGGTTGATTGTAGCTACTGCAATAATAGTGCTCCTGAAACTTTCTCTCGTCTATTTGTCAATTGTCCTAGTGCTCAAGCTGTTTGGAAAACTTTTAGAAATGTTGCAGGACTATCATTCCCAATTAAATAGCTTCAACAGATTATGGAAGAATGGTGGAAATATGATGATAGTCCCAAATTGAAGCAATTGATTAAAGTAGTTCCTACCTTCATAACTTGTGAAATTCGGAAGAGGAGAAGTGTGATGAAGCATGGTGGAAATATGTCAACAACCTCAATGATATTAGAGATACATAGAAACATCTACTTATTTACTAAGAGTAGATATCCATGGTTAAAGAATGTCTCTCAAAACTGGCGCTTAATTGTCAAATATCTTGAAAGATATGCTCCATTGACAAAAACTATGGTGGTGAGATGGAGTCATCCCCTCATGGGAGTATATAAATGAAATATTGATGCCTCTTATCAGTTCGAAGCATGAGTTTGGGTTATAGCCTTTTGTATTAGAGATATGCAAGGAGATTTGAAATATGTAGAATCTAGAAGACTAAGTACTACATAAATTTTGGAGGCAAAAGTCATGGCAATTAAGGAAGGGTTACAGTAGTGTAGTCTAGGAAATTTCCTTCCCTTGATAATTGAGACAGATTCAGTGGTGGCTTGGAAAGTTATACATGGAGTATGGGAGGTTCCATGGGCAGATATCTTGGGATATCAGACACATTCAGAAAAATGATAAGGAGTCATGGGGTAGAGGTGGTTCATGTCCTCAGAGAAGGGAACATCCTCATTGACTCTTTAACTAAATCGTTTGCTCATTTTGTAGGTACATAGATACAATAGTATCAAAATATGCAGGAACTACCACAACAGGCCAAAGCTATTTTGCAACAAGACGAAGAAAAGACTTCTAATTTGAGAATCCCGAAAGTTCAAACCAACCATTATGAAGTTGCTTAAAAAAACACGACATCAGTTCAAAGCAAACAAGGAGAGGACTAAATTAGAAGGTGAAAGATTACCTTAATCTCCTGGAAAATGGTAAGTGATGCAAGGTCGGAGATTAGTCGACTTAAACAGTGGTATTAATCTCGTTGGGGCTCAACTTATTGAGGAGAATAATCAAAGACTGATTATCAAAACATATCTCAAAGATGGGTAATCGAATTATAAAGGTAAAATCTTATCTCAATAGATCTTGTCTTCAAATCTCCATGGCGACTGACGCGTGTCCCAAAAATATTTGCGCATAACTTCTGATCTAGCTCATATCGATAAAATCTAGGTAAAAGAAGTTTTAAAAAGTACTTGAATCATTACATCAGTGAGATTTATTGATGTGGAAGTGATTGCAACCCATACCTGGTTCGATATCGAACAACGCTCATATCAAGAGGAGGTGAGTATTTGGAAGGATTTGTCGTCACTTTGGGAAGATTCTCTAGCGGCGACCGTCACACCGAAGAAGCTGGAGTTTTTCAGACATCAGAGTTTATTTCCTTAATTGTTAGTTTGTTTTCTTCTTTCCTTTAGTTTGCTTTGGTTTGTTCTTTTCAGTCGGGTCACTTTTGGACCCAATTGGTGTTGATTTATCTTTTTAATAAAGATGTCGACTTGGTCCACATTTAAACTAAAAAAAACATATATATATTTGATCTTTCTCACAAAGTTCAAAAGAATATATTGCATTTTTTCATTAAGTTAAGAGGTATATGTAATCCTTGTCAGACGCGATAAATTTAAATGTTTAGTCTTGATGATTAAATTGATTTTTTTTACTTATTTTCTTTTAGTTTGCTGGCAAATAAAATCTATGCAAATACAAAGAGTAATTAAGTATTTCGGACTTAATTTTCCTTTTGGGTTAGATGAACACCGCATAACATCAAGTCTTACCATCCAAATAGCTACAATTTGAAATTTGTTCATTAATAAATGATTAGATATACCCCTCAACTTTGTCATTTGGAGATTATATGCCCCTCATTATTAAAGTGGCTCGTATATACCGTTACTGTTATACAAATGGCTTACATATACTCCTACCATAAATTGAGCTCACATATACTCTTCATTTATCATATTGAAAAATTAGTTTTAAATTTATATTTTTAATTTTTAATTTTTTTTAAAATCATGTAGGGCTATAAGGGTATATATGATCCTTCTAGAAAAATTCAAAGTATAATATTTTTCACAAAACATTTATTTTTTGGTTTCTTTGATTATCATTATTTGAGTTTCTTATTCTTATTTTGTTTTTTAATATTAAGAAAGAAGATTAAAACTAACTTTTTTGTAGCTATATTATAATTTTAAACTATTTTTTGGCTATATTGTAATTTAGTTTTAGTATTTGAAAAAAAGGGTCATCTATAATAGATTTTACAAGAAAATTAGTGAAACATGAATAAATTTGACCATCAAAATAATAAATTTAAATTAGTCATTGAAAAAATAAAAGTCAAAAAAATATGTGTGAGGAGGATTCATGTCACGCCTCAAGCCTACACCCTAGACATAACTGGCACTCAAAAACCATTGTTGGTTCCCAAGCGAACCCTTGGCCTGACTCATTACTCAGCGGAAGACTTACTCAAGAAAAATGAATCTCTTGATGCAAAAATAACTTTTAAAAAAGCTTAATTTAAACTCAACTCCAATAATCGTCCGAAAATAATTTAACAAGTATTAGTTAAATGCTTCATGGACTAAAAACATTATAACAACAAAGGAAATAATGATAAACTCCTCGACCCATGAACTACCTATGAAGCCTCTACTATTACAGAAGGATTATCGGGACAAGACCCACGACATCCTAACAACTGATAGTAAAAATGGAACCCTTCAGAAGCAAAGAGGGTCACCAAAGCTAACTGGAATTGCAAGTAGTATCAACGGAGTGTTTGTTGATGACCCTGAATACGTGTATTTGCATGATTAAATATGCAGGCCAAATGATGTCAGTACATGGAATGTACGAGCATGTAAGGGGAATTCTAAAGCAAATACTTACCTTTCCTCAAACTCAACTCAAACTCCACTCAAGGATAGCATACTCAACTCTAGATACTCAATGATAAAATACTCAAATCAAAGGTAAGATACTCAACTCGAAGATACTCGACTCAAGATACTCAACTCAAAAGCACTCAACTCGAGATACTCAAGGATAAAGCAACAATAAAAGAAGCAATTTATGAAAAGCCTTTAAAAAAGTAGATAATAACTTAATTTTATGTAAAGATACAATAATAACTCATTTGTATGTAAAAATACAATAATAACTCTTATTTGGGAGATTTTCTAACTGAAAATCATCACTATGAGCTATGTGATGATACAACGTCTCGCCCATGCTGCCATAATTGTCTTATACCATGCCGGAGTATAAGACATCCTAAACTAAGTGGATCCACTAAGATATGCCTAAAAAGCAATAAGGAATCATCTAAAATGAATGACCATGTATCCATGTTGGCATGCATGGTTTATGAGGACTTTGAGTTGTATGAAATCGTCCTTATATCGGTGCTCAATACTACTCCAAATAATATAAATCATGCCCATATGTTGAAAAACATTTCCTCATCCTCAAAATTTGAGATTATTACTCAAAAGGTTCTCCTAAAACAGATAGTGCTCAGAACACCTCATGAACTCGTTTGAAAATCAAAGTTTCCTCTCATTTTAAATGTAAAAACATTTAATCTAGGGAATACTTAATTCCCATATATTTATTTTGAAAAATGAAACTCAACTCTCCTCATCCTCATACTCATTTACTCATGTCTTAAAACAAATTATAAATAATTGTAAAAGACTTCTCAAAATAGGGTTCGTTCCGAATTATGGACTTGAACTACTCAATTCAAGGTTTTTAATAACCATATATAGAACTCAATACTCGGAACTGAACAATTCCAGAACTCAAGGACTCAATGATACTACTCATGTCAAGAATGCTCGACTCATAGGGTTTACGTAGAATTATGGGAATGACCGACTCAACTCAAGGACCTCCATGTATAAAATATGGTAATCCATAATTATGAAATATTGTTTCAAAAAGGATTAGGAACTCCATACTCAAGAACTTAAAATTCGAAGATATTGCTCCTCTCAAAGATACTCAATTTTTGGGCATGAACGACTCGACTCAAGGATCTCAATAATAATGTAGGATCATGAATACACTCTCTTCATTCTCATACTCACTTACTCGAGTCTAGAAACAATTGTAAGTAATTGGAGAAGACTCCTCAAAAAGATTCGAAGAAAATTTCTCAAACTTTACTTTCAACTCTACCTCGAGTTTGAATTATGAATTCAAGGATCATGATTATGATATATAGGATTTCTCGATGATTATATGTAGTTTGGATAGTAAAAATCAAGAAGTGGTCGATGACATGGTTTAATATAACTCAAACGAAAAGAAGGGCAAAAGAGTATGGGACCTGGCGACCCTGGTGCACTGAGTTGCATGGGTGCCAGCCCCTAAACTTTAGAACCCCTTCCCTGACGCACCGCATGCTCCCCATGCCAGCCCCTTAGGACCATCTAGGGCGTGCCACGCCACCCTCTCCCAAGATCATTCCGACGAATTATCTTTTCAATTATCCAACCCTACCTCATCTAGATTCGAATGATTTCCTCCAAATTCTTTTAGATTCATATACTAAACACACTTTGATCAAAACTTACCAAAACAATCACTCATTCGCACGATCCTCATCTCAAGAACTCAACAAGACTTCATTAACAAGGAATGAAGCTAAAACCTCAAGAACTATTCAATAACTCAAATCTTTCTACCTCAAGAACGAAATTATGGATAAAAATCACATGATTGGTGTGTGGGTGAATGAACCCAACAATATTAGAACTTGCATACCTTCAAGAACTAGGTTCTTGGCGAAATCCTGGATGAACTCTTGGAACCTTTGACTTTTTCTCTTTTTGAATCTTCTCTCTAAAGTCCTAGGCATTTTAGGGATGAATGAAACTGATTCTAATATGTTTAGACCCTAAATTGGGTGTAATTCACGCTTAGACTAAGTGTTGGTAAGAAAAATTCGAAAATACCCCTCCTTAGTTTGGGCGGAAAGTCCCTATCTAGAGAGGCTGCACTCAAACGGTCATATCTCATCATCCAAACTCGGATTTCAGCAAACTTGGCGTCGTTAGAAAGCGGTCTCAAAGATCTTCGATTTGATACCTTATGGGCCACCTAACTCATTATGCGCTAAAAGTTATTGTCGTTTGAAGTTGACCCAAAGCTTAAAAGAACTTACGGATGACTTGAATGATTTTCTTTTTAGTTCTTTTGGGAAATCAAGGTGCTACATCTAGTGACCTAAACACTTAAGAAAATTTAAATTCCTCAGTAAAATCTTACTCATAACGAAGAATGGTTCGAGTCTTAGCTCAAAAAAATTTCCGGGGTGTTACAATTAAATGTACTCATATGGATTATAATTTTTTTTTTAAAATAATAAAAAAATTAAATTAAAATTAAAATTTTCATTTCCATCAGAGGGAAAGGGCATACGTTAGTCATTTGTATAACAGTAGGGGTAAATATGAGCCACTTTCATAAGGAGGAGCATGTCAACTCTAAATGACAAAGTATCGTTTTTCACTTCTTACATTTTTATGCTAAAAATAGATGGAAAAAAAACAAAACAAAAATTAGATAAGGTTAATACTTCATGGGGAAGAGATTTATAATTCTTTGTATACAGATGGCCTTGTTCAATCTCATTAAATTTCTTCATGGGCTTAGAATTTGTCTTTCTCTTAATTAGTACATGAGCTTGCATCGATGAGAAACAAATATATTCCATAATTTTACGATATTGAGAATTATATCCCTTGTAAAAAATATGTGCATGTATATATACACCCTTATGTTTAATAAATGGTGCACATATACCCTCGCGCCAACTATTTAGAATATTTAGGTGAACAATCACAGTTTATAATTACCCTAAATGAATATATTTTTAATTAGATAAAATTGCAAGTATGAGTTATAATTTCTTATAAGACTTCATTATTGACTGTTTTGGTAAAATATAAAAGTCTAATAATAGTTTAAATAAATATAGTTTTTTTAAAATTTCAGTTGTCAATGAAAGAGTCATTTAATTCTTTGTTTTATTAAAAAAAATTATCTTTTTTTCGAAAATAAAAAAATATCTAGTTTCTTTAATATATTAGCCTTAATGGTGGATATCCGCATCAAAGGGACATTTCCTTTTAAGTGAAAATAAATGTATTATAAATTTGGAAAAGGGCCTAAAATGCCCCTTAACTATTTGAATTGGTACAATATTACCCTTCATGCACCTTCTACCCCCAAATATCCATCACTTCAACCTTTTGGTTCATAAATATCCTCGATATTAACCCTCCAGCTCATATTTTCCCTTATTTGTAACAGCTCCTTTAAAGTTAAATAATTAAATACTTATTTATTATGTTGTCTAATTTGATTGGTCAAAATTTAAACCCTTTTCAAATAAATAATAAAAACCACATATAATTCATATTTTGATACAATACACTTGACTATAATATTCATGAAATCTTATTTATTTCATGATATCTTTCCAGTAGCTTATTTTAAATCAATGCCCAATTTATTATAGTTGAACTCATAACTTGGGATCCATCTAAAATGCGCATATGAATGTTCATATAAAATATTTATTTTTATTAATACACAATTTTCTATTAATTATTCAATTCTCTTATTCGTTCCGTCATTTATTTTTATTTTTATCTCTTTTTCTTAATAGGGATATTAGAGACTCAAACTTGACAAGAACTTACATGTTCATATTCTTTTAATTTATATTATTACCATGATGGGGTTGGGTGGGGAGAGGAGAAAAGTAGAATTATACAAAGCATTTATTATATACCAAAGAGTGACCAAAGGAAATTTATTTTATGTGAAATTCTATATGGCAACAACAGAGATATTACATGAGGAGATAAAACCTCCTATTCAAGTTGTAAAGATAGGCCTGACCAAAGAGATGATAATACCGGAAGATATTGGAGAACAACCAGAATTTTGGTTACACATAAAAGAAAAAATGCTATTAAATTATTTTTATTCATTTATTCATTCATTTATTTTTCTCTATTGTTTTGTAATAAGTTAAAAAAATTAAAATCTAACATGATGGATAACATTCAAGAAGAAGAAAAAGTACAAGAGAGAGGAAGTAAAAGTAGGGGGTGATTTTACTATGGAATCCAAAACTAGGTTAATCATATGAGCTCATATATTAAGTAATTTCAAATTATTTTAACGAATAAAGGCCTAAAATACCCTTAAACTAAGGGATTTGGTACTATATTGCCCTCCAATCTACCTTTTAAGTGTGGGCCGTTAGAATTAGACATTTTTTAGCCAAAAGATTGACCTCAGAGTATTTGGGGGCTTAAAGGTAGACGGGGGATAATTTTATACCAATTGAATTAGTTAAGGGACATTTTAGTCCCTTCTCTGTTATAAATTAGATAAAATTTCAACTAGGAGTTATAATTTCTTACAAGACTTCGTACTGACTGTTATGGTAATATATAAAAGTGGAATAAAGTTTTTAGTAAATATAATTTTTTTGATTTTGGTTGTCAATTAAAGATTTATTTACGTCTTTTTTTTTTTTTATAATAATTTTTTTTCAAACAATTTATATTTAGATTGCTTCAAGATATCAACCTCAATGGTGGATAGTCAGATGAAAGGGAATGAAAAATAAATTTGACCAACCAATCATATAGATATATATATAAAACTAGAAAAAATAAAAGCTTCTATCGCTTCATACCGGCTTACCAAATTCTACTCTAGTAGTGAAATTTTTTATCAATCTCCAATTGGTTTTGATTCCACCATGGTATATCTCTTAAATTCCTCAGTTGTCTTGTTTGATTTTGTATAATTTTTTACACTCTTCGATTGTTACAATTTTTTTGTCGGATAAGAGTTCCAACGAAGGGAGATCTTATTTTATTTGATGTTTTTTCTTATATATTTTGTTCTCATAAATTATTAAAATATGTGAAGGTAATTATTATTTGATAACTAGATTTTTTCAATTATCAATATATTATCTTTTGTAGTAATTTGTAAGACACGAATAGACATATATAAATTATTGTGTGTTACATAACACAACAAACGATTATAACTTAGTGAATTCATATGGATTGTAGATTGAAAACTTTTTCAATTGAGTCAATTGTTGCAAAAATTATCAAAATTATTCTAGTAGTAGAAATATTTTAAAATAGAATTAAAACGTCATCTAATTGAGTATACCAATCAGAATATATGTCGCGACCCAAAAATTCAAGTTGTGATGTCACTTATTACATCCCACCAGTAGGTAAGCCTAACCCATAGCCCGAAACTAGAACCATAGTGCTATTGCATGGAAGAAAAGAATTGCGGAAGAAAAAAAAAATGATAAGAAGAAAAAGGAAGCGAGAGAATCAAATCAATACAAAAACCAACCCAAGACCTGCATCAACCAATATTTGAGAAACTAGTTACAATAAGAGTACAATGACAATACAATAATACAGAACTGTCTTCGGAACCATAATAAAAACTAGTACTAGTTCAACACAGAGGGATAGTGAGGCAACTCCGTACGCCAGGAGCTCACCCAGATCTCCGAATCCAAGAGCCGCTTTGCCTGATACCATATCAGCAATGAGAACTTGCACCACGATCTGCAGGGTGAAGAAGGGTAGTATGAGTACGAACAAGTGGCACTTAGTAAGACGTGATCATATATCACATTTAACTAAAGGAACAACGTGAATATCAACATAGGAAACAAACTGAAGTAAAGAACATAGAGTAAATGAAGCAGATGAAGGAAGTAAGGGACGAAGATGGATGTGCTAGCCCATCAACCTAAACATGACAAAGCTCTACTAAAGGAGACAACTAACCCGAAATTATACTAACAGAAACAATCATAGATGTCAAGTAAAATCCAAGAAGACTATCCCAAACCAAACCTACACAAAAGCATCAAACAAGGGGAACAAGGGCAGTATATACCTTCAACCAAAGATCTACCCTTCATACTGCCACAAGTAAGAAAATAGTTTAACAATAACCTTACCGAGACCCTATGTACCCAGAAGGTACACAATAACAAAATAAACCCGTAAGGACCCCACATGACCAACATGAAGAAACAATAATAAATTATACTGGTGATAGGTAATACATAATGAATGTGAGTTATTCAATAAAATTAGTAGTAATAATGCCTAGATATATACACATGCCACTCAGTCCCAGACATTGAGGTACATAGGACCCAACGAGCACCTCCCTATTCCTATTCGGTGGGTCACACAAATAGAGGAATCCATGAGGGACTTGTGAGTGTCCCCATATAGCTGCCTGGTCATGATCTAGGACTTTCCACTCCATCAGTGTGACTGGAGATAATCAACATAATAGTATAGAAAGGGTTGGTTACTTCTCGACCAGTAAAGTTAAAATGAGCACATCCCAGATGCCTCTAAACCTCTAGTCCATTTGTAAGATAATAAAGGTAGTATGACCCCCCCATAAAAGATCAGTTTTAAAAGTAACTGGGAAAAACAATTCTTTCACAAAAGAATGCTGAGAACCAATGTATGCACTAGGTCGTACTACTGGTTACATGAGCATGAGGATATTAATGCAATGCATGCCATTCCAGCATGCAAAGAACACACTCACAATCATAAATAGGATAACAAGCTCTCACTACTCAAGTATAAGAACTAACTGGGATCTTTCTTGTCCTTGACAAAGGCCTCAGGCTAAAAATACCTCAACCAACTCAACAGAGATAAAAAGAGAAGGAAACACCTGTAAAAAGCATCGAAAAGGATCACCGCGAGTCAACAAAGTGAAGGAGTATACAAGGAATACCCCTTCCACCAAAAGATACCACCAAAAGAGTCATAAGGACAACTAACCCCATTTTACGAGAAATAGAAGCATGGAATGGAATCCAAAACTAAACCAAGGTATAGGAACCTCATCACATGTACAAGTCTAACTAGAGCAAAATCCCAGAAAACGCACGACCTCATGATCCCCACACCAACAGAGGAAACCCTACTTGATAACCACTCCCATTAAAAATTATAAAATGTAAGGATAAACCACAACTCACTTAAAGGTACTAATAACACCGACTACTTAAATGGTAACGAGCAACAACTCTAAGGAGATTAAAATTACTAAACTAAGGCACAAGCAAAGAATCCCCAACCTAAACTAAATATTTAACAATTTAACTTGCCTAGGCTCAAGCTCAATCAAAAGATAAAGGTAAGATAGATAAACTTAAACCTTCTACACACAATCCCAAATCACATGTAATAAATGCTAAACATCATCTAAGAAGATGAACACGCGTACTCCGAAACCATTGAACTAGACCACTCCTCTTCAAATCACCGCCACACCGGAAAATTATTTATCACAAAACCAACACGAACATTTATACACCAAAATCATCGTAATTAGAGATGGACCCAGAAATTGAGTAAACGAGAATGTAGAACCCACACTGAGAATTCATAAATTGACTCCATTAGAAGGTCCTAAACTCCATTGCGAGCTTGTGCCTGAAAATTTGACACAATTCAATGCCTGGAAAGGGAGAAAACAACCCATTCAATTAAACACCATGAAATAATAAGAAATATGGTTGGTCAGCCCTCTTTGGAGAATAAATTACTTCAAATTAATGATCTTCACACTCCCTCAGAGGTCCCACACATAGCCAAGAAAATTACAAACAAATTCAACTAGAATCACAAAAAATGTAGCTTCATAGCTCAAGATATCGATGTTTGAATAAAGAGAAAAGAAGGGTATTATAACCCAACAATTATCTCTAAAGCCAACATTTGTTCACAAAAGCAGACATCGTTTAAGCGGCCAAGTGTTCAAAAATCCAAGCCTACCTAAAAGGCTCCCTTTGTTTAGGCGGCCACTTGGTCGCTTAAGCGGCCTTCACAAAAGCAAAAGGTTGCTCGCTTAAGCGAACAACGCCCCTCAGGTTCCCTTCGCTTAGTCGGCCTCTTGGTCGCTTAAGAGGATTTCTCTTAAGAGATCAAGAGTTCGCTTAAGTCGTACCACTAGACACTAGATTTTAAGAAAATGGGCTAACAGTCAAAACCTTCAAACAAGTCCTCAGAATTCATTCGGAGTCAAAACGACGCAAACCAAATGTTCAAACCACTTGTAAACAACATTACAGACACAATGAAAGAAGCATCTGAGGCCGTTTCATCAATATGTTGACCAAAGTCAATACTTTTCAAAGAACCACACCCAAAATGCCAAAGGATGGAAACTCAACTCGATATCCTCAGGAACTGAACCAAAGCCCCTTCTAGACCAAACTCGACATTCCAGAGCTACCCGCAGATAGAATTTGATTCAAAGAGTATTTACCAAGATATTTAATCAAAGTCAAACTTTAGGAAAAACTCTGAAGCTAAAATACCTAATCGCACCCCCTACAAATGGAAGCCACAAAACCTAAAACAAGCATCACACTAGACTATAATAATCCTTTCGGAGGTGATAGAACTACAAAATTCTAGTCCAACATCAGGATCTACGAATGTTGACTAAAGTCAACTATTTCAAGCTTAAAGCCTCTAGACTCAAAAACACGTACCAAACCTAACCAAACACCTTGGGAAGAATGCCACCCAATCGAACATCACACCAAAGCTAGAAGGAAACTACGGGGAAAGGGCAAAATGGTAATAACATGTGAAACCACAAAATGACCCCCCGAGGGTAATTAAAATAAATATCACTAAAAAGGACTTTCATCAGCAAAAGTATGACCTAGTGGCTTTGGTGAGCTAAAGGTCCACTCGACGACTCGTCGAGTGGCTTTGGCGAGTACCAACTTTTCTTTCCTTCAACCTCTTTAACTTTTCCTCTCCTATTTACGTCGTAGTGTCCTTGCCTTGATTTTTGCATTCATTGATGCATATTAACATTTTGACATCAGTTATGAGCATAAATTAGGCATTAAGGACACTAATTTCACGAGTATTAAACCCTAAATGAGTCAAAATCTTGATAACACTCAACTACACTTCATCCAATTCTAAGTGTAGGTGGTCACAATAAAGTATAAATCCAATGAAGAGTTGGGATCGATCCCACATGAAGTGATATAGAATAGAATTCAATTACGAAGTAAAAGGCATGTTCTCGTCAGTTGTAGAAGTAAACATTATGGAAGCAAGTTAAAGTAAATTTCAAGGGTTGACAACTAGTGCCAAACGGGAGGTTTAGAGTGAGAATTAACTACTACAAAAATAGTGGAGTAATCAAGTAGAGAATGATTCTCGGTGATGTGATCGATCAAATGCTAATTTTGATATATGGGTGATTATAATTTACTAAAACACGTTGAATCTTAGTGGGTATGCTAGACTTTAGATGTAATAGCCATCTCTAGATCAACTACCATGATTCAGGCGAGGTCTCTCGAACCTCGGCAAGCATAACAATATGAATAACCCAAAACCTCAATTAATCTACTCTCTCGAGCTAGATTGGTAGGATCGAATTCAAATTCACTTTCTTAAGCTAAATCAACAATAACTCAATCACTACAATCATCAATTGATAGTCGTAATTCTAAAACCTCTTTCTCAAGCAAACCTGTAGTACTAAGTTAGAACTGCATTTTTCACTAGAATTCATGAATTAAAAAACAACTATCAATCAAACTCACTTCAAATCAACAATAAAATCAGTAAATACTAACACATATAAGCTAATTATACTATTTAATAACATGATCACTCACCTAAGAATGGAAATTTTAGCCACACATCATAAAAACAAGAAATTATTACACACTATATTCTCCATCAACTGGGTAACAAAATTCGAGTCATCACAATGCTTGAAATCAACTTCAAATCAAAACCCAATTAAAAAATCTACTCAAAAACTACTAAAATGAATATTTGGATAAAAAAAAAACCCAGAGATAGAATATGTAGGAAATTTTTGGAATTGGAAGCTCCCTTTTTCATCTTTTAAAAATTGCATTTATACTCTTCCAGATGTTCAACTTCAAGACAGATCGGCAGAGTAAATTGTATGTTGTCGACCAGGTCGGTGATGTGCCGAATGTGCCTTCCATCGCTTACTTGGCTATGCTTTTCTGAATTTTCTTGTTATATCTTTAGGCGATCCATGTCAGGCTTGCTGACCTGTTTGGTGATGCACCAAATATTCCTTCACCTCACCTTTTTGGTTTGCATTTTTACAACTCATTCTGTAATATTGGGCGAGCTAAGTCTCCATTGCCGATCCAGTCGAGGAATTACCAATTTGTCCTTCCCATTGCCGAGTTGGCTTTTCCCTGGGATGACATTCTGGAACCTTTGGTGTGCTAAAGATGCACTCGGTGGTTAGTCAAGTGATCTTTGCGATCATCAGCCTTGCGTTCCTTTAAATTTTTTAGCTTTTCTGCTCCCTTATTCCCAGTAATGGCCTTGCCTTGCTCTCTTGCCTTCATTGCTGCCAATTAGTATTTTAACACTAGTTTAGAGCATAAAGTAGGCATTGAGGACACTAAAGCAATGAGTATTAAGCCCTAAATTAGTCGAAATCCCCGACACGTCAATGATTAACGTATCAACTACACCTCATTTGATACTAGGTGTAAACGATCGTTAAGAAGTATAAACCCAACAAAAGAGTTGGGGTCGATCCCACAGAGAGTAGTTCTCTTTTGAATTAAAATATGAAGTTCTAATGCTGACTTTTGCAGGTGAAGGAATAAATTTTTTTGGAAACTATCGACAAAATTGGAGGTGTAATCACAATTCCCAAGTGAGCTGTTTTTAGCCTAGAAAACAACTTCAACAATTAACTAGGAACAACCAAATATGAGAAAGATGCTTGGAGGATTGACTAACCAACTGCTAAGTTCAACTCAGCGGGTGCAAATCACTAACCAAAAATGCTAATCCTTCATGGTAGGATGGACTTTAGGTGAGGCACTTTTCTCTCGAACAATTACCTTGTTTACAATGAGTTATCTCGAACCTCAATGCACTAATTAAAAAGACCAGTCCACAACCTGACCACATCCACTCTCTTAAGCTATCACCTTAGCTTTACATTTCTTTCTCAAGCAAGCATAAAACACAGAATTATATTGAAATAAACATACAATATAGAGGTTAAACCACATCAATAACTAAGACCCACTTCTAATTAATACCAAAATTGATAGTAACAAGCACCCATTAAGTGAAACGCATCAATTGGGCACATTATAAAACCCCCAAGATCGGGGTTTTAGACAATCATTGTAAAAGCAAGAAATTCAATACCTACTACATGCTCCATGGCTTGGTATTTGAGAATCGAAGTTCTAAGATGAATCATATCTTTTCTATTACAATACCCAATTGAAATCTCTTGCCAAAATTCCTTAAAATCAACAAGAGTAGTGTTTGTTTCTCCCTATTTCGTTCCTCACAATCACTAAATACTTTCTCTCTCTTCTAAAAATCAATTTATATTGATCTAAGGTGTGGCTTTTTGGGGTCAATTGGCGAGGAAAGATGGGCTAGCTGACCAATGATATACCGTGAGTTTACAGTATTTTTGATACAATTCACTTAAGAGTTGTGTGTGTCTAGGACCATTTTGTATTGGAAATAATGTTTTATGTGTTATGTTTGCAGGAAATAGGCTTTGACGCGGTTAATTAAGATAACAACTGAAATTCTCCATAAGTGGCCACCCACGGAGGGACCTACGGACCGTAGGTCTTGTGACGGTCCGTCGATGTGTAGGCGTAGATAGGAGCATCACAAAATTTTAACCAAGTGTGGAACAACGAAGTGATCCACGGACCGTAGGTCAACCTACGGGCCATCCTCCACATCCGTCGAATGTGTTCAGATAGTTGAAGTTCTAGTACATCATGAAAATTCTAAGTGTGGAGCCACAAAAGAGGACCCACGGACCGTAGGTCCACCATCGGTCCGTCCTATACGTCCGTTGATGATGATCAGGGAATGATGGTTCTAGGTTCTGAAGAAAAGTTCTAAGTGTTGACCAACGGAGGGGACCTACGAACCGTAGGTCGATCCACGGATCGTAGGTCGAGTCGTAGATCAAAGCCGCGTTCCAGAAGTTTATTTCCTTATTTTGTTTAGGGAATATTTTTTTATAAATAGGGTATGAAAACCTTGTTTTCGGGGGTTAGACATTATTGTTTGCTTTTAGTTCTTTATGTTTTCTTTGGGAATTAACTTACAACTTTAGCAATTTGATTTCCAGATTTTGGCTTATACAATTTTGGCTTTGAAATTCAATTCGAGATTTCAAGTTTCTTCTACTCTAAATGTAAGTTCATGAATTCTTATTATCAAAACATGAGTTGTTTTCTTTCAAGCATGACTAGCTAAATCCACAACTAGGGTTATGGGAACCATGAGCAATTAACAACGTATGAATAATAACTAAGTAATTCTTGAATAGTGTTGATGCATGTATTTGTAATTCTTTTTCTTAGAAGTCTTTTTAACGAGTACACGCGTTAGAACTCGCCTTGTTGCTACTTGTCGGACCAAGGAGGTAGTTAATAAGAAAAGAAATATCAACAGAGTTTTAGTGTGATACTATCTAATAGTCTAATTTCAATTGGTGCGAGGGTGAAAACTAAGCCATACATTGATGTGATGTCTAATCTGAGGAAAAGGTAAGGGTTCATAAATTATACACACGTAGCCAGACCAAGGTGCGGGCTGAAATTCCCTATTTGGAGGACCAATCACTTAGGGATACCTAACTTACCAACTTTGCATGTTAAATACTAGGAAATGATTACTATTATTAGGATTACCGTGTTAATAGCTTATGGGGAACACATACACCCTAGTTTCTCTCTCTTATTTATAACTCAAGGTTTGAATCCTATTCACTTGTTACTTAACAACAATCGGTTATTTTCTTAAACCACCCCCTCCCCCCTTCCCTTTAATTACTTGTCTCGGAAATCGTTTTACTAAACGGAAGTAATCGTAAGTTAAGCTTAAGTTTGAACCATATTCCTCGTGGGATCCACCACAACCTACAAGTTGGGTTCTTTATTTGACTACGACACTTATACTTCTTTAGGAAAGTGTAATTTGAGCGTATTAAATTTTGGCGCCGCTGCCGAGGAATAAGGCTTTTAGATTAAGTTTAGCTACATTATTGAACTTTATTCAATTATTTCCTAATCGTACATTTTCTTTTGTTTATGTCTTCTACAGGTTTCTACTCTAGTGTATGTGAAGTACACGAAGTAAAGGCTAACCATTGACCCCATACGACCCTGAACTAAGCAAAATTTTGAGAAAAATGTCAAACCAAGGGGTCAAATTTAATCCAGTCATAGAGGAGCATGTGGAACAAGTAAATAATGAGAATGCTCAATATCGTGGTGGTAATCTACTCGGAGATGCATTGAGGGTGCAGAATCCACCATGACCAATGCTACGTGATAACTACAAGGTCGACTTCAATACCGTTGAATCACAAGGATCCACTGTTATCCCTCCTCTACCCCCAGAGCAAACATTGTGGTAACTAGCAGTCTGATGCAGATGCTTGCAGCAAGGTTTTTTTTCTGGTATGGCTTTGGAAGATCCGCATGGGCACATGGTCAAGTTGAGAAGTGTCTACAACAGTTGTGTGGGTGGACCGGAGATGGACATAAATATCATAAGTTTGAGAGTCTTCCCTCTATCATTGACAAGTGATCCTGCGGTGTGGTTTTCTGAGTTTCCATATAACTCAATTCATACATGGGACCAATTGCATAAGGTGTTCATGGCAAAGTATTTCTCATTGTCTAAGAAGCTAAACCACAAGGACAAACTGAACAATTTCGCAGCACTACCTGGAGAGTCTGTGAGCAATTCGTGGGATAGGTTCACTGCATTCATAAGAAGTGTTCTGAATCACTGCATTGATGATGAGTCACTGAAGGAGTACTTCTACAGAGGTCAAAATGACAATAGAAAGGCTGTGTTGGATACTATTGCTGGGGGATCATATAGTGCATGCAATTTTGAGAAGATCGCTGAGAAATTGGAGAGATTTCCTGAAATAATAAAGCATGGAGCAGTAGAAAGTCAGAAACTAGAAGAAGCACATTTGCAGTCCAAGCTGCACCTAGTCAATCTGCTGATGACATTCGTGAGGGGATGGCTCAGATGAGGACAAAACTTAGGTTGGTGTTGAAGCATGTGAGCGGAACTGAAGAAAAGGTAAATGCGGTAAACTACTTAACTAGAACTCCACCACCACCAGTTGAGAAATGCTCCTATGAAGAGGATGCTTATTTGGTAAATGATTAGACGGGGGGTTTTTAAGCTAATGCCCAAGGTTCCAACCCGGATAATTGGTGTTACGGTCAAGGAAACCAAGTTCGGAACTATAGTAACTACAATCGAGAGGGTAGCTATGTATGGGATGGTAACTACAATCGCGACAACAACTAGTACCGGAACACCTATGGTAGCAGAAATGAGAGAATTGGGCCTTATGTTCCACCTACAAATCGGGAAGCTTGTAATAGGGAAACTGGGGGTAATATGTCACAGATTGAGGATATGATGCAGAAGATGATGAAGAGGTTTGATTCGACTGATGAGAATGTGAAAGAGACGTGGAATGACTTGTATGGAATCGGTCAAAAAGTTGATGTCCATGCAGTGTCAATAAAGCACCTTCAACATCAGTTTAATCATTTTCCAACTACTGCAAAGCCATGTCACCCTAGCACACTTCCTAGCAACACCATCCATAATCCAAAGAATGGTGGGCATTGCATGGCAGTCACGACTCGAGGAGGTAAATAGGCCATTGATTTCCCCATGCTGTCTGAGGTCAAAATTATTGCTAAAATAGATGACGATGAAGTTGAGGTTACTGGAGAGTCCAAAAATGGTAGAGAGAAAGAAGCGGAGATAATCCAAAAAAGTTGTTCCCATGCCTAGACCTCCACCTCCATTCCCGCAGAGGTTGGTAAAGAAGACTGAAAAAGGAAAATACAACATGTTTATTACTATGTTGAAATAGCTTTCCATCAATGTTTCGTTGATCAAAGCTTTGGAGAAAATGCCTGGGTATGCAAAATTGATGAAAGATTTGGTAACTAAGAAGAGGGCCGTCAGTTTTGTGAATGATGAGAGGTTGCAACAATGCAATGTTATTGCTACGAGGTCACTTGTGTAGAAGAAAGAGGATCCTGGAGCTTTTACTATTCCTTGTACCATTAGTTTGTTGTACTTAGTGAAGGTGTTGTATGATTTGAGTGCTAGAATTAATCTGAAGCCATTGTCTATCTACAAGAAGTTGGGCTTAGGGGCACCAAAACCAACTGCGATGCGACTACTCATGGCCGATAGAAATGTGAAGAAGCCCAATGGTGTACTCCAAGATGTACTTATAAAAGTGGAGTCGTTTATTTTTCCGGTGGATTTTGTGATACTTTAATGTGAGATTGATTTTGAGGTACCCATCATCTTAAAGAGACCATTCCTTGCTACTGGGGATACCTTGGTCAATATGGAGAGAGGGTATAGGAAGTTCATATTGAATAATGAAGAGGTAACTTTCAATATCTGTAGGTCTATGAAGCAGGAAAGCGATCTCAAATCGGTATCAGTGGTGAATCATATTGTGGAGTAAGGTTCTGATGTGTCTATTGAAGAGAGGTTGGGTGTTGATGCATTGGTAGCAGTAATGATGAATTTTGAAGATGATGGTATTGAAGACTATGTTGAATTAGTTGCTGCCCTTGATAGGTTAGAATTTCATTCCAAACTAAAGAAATTGGAGTCAGATATGGAGAATTGCGACTCTCCACCCGCAAAATCATTTTGGGAAGAAGCTCCAAATTTGGAGTTTAAGGCTCTACCATCGCATTAGAGGTATGTATTCTTCGGCAGATTTTGGTGAGGTACAAGTGGAGGCATTGATTTTTGTGTTGAAGAGGTTCAAGCGGGCTATTGGATGGACTATTGCAGACATTATTGGAATTCCCCCTGGCATTTGTTCTCATAAAATACAACTCATGCCGGACAACAAGCCTAGTATCGAGCACCAAAGAAGACTAAACCCTCCTATGCAAGAGGTAGTGAAAAAGGAAATCATCAAATGGCTAGATGCTAGAGTCATATACCCCATTGCAGATAGTAGTTGGATGCTTCATGTTCAGTGTGTACCTAACAAAGGTGGGATTATTATGGTCCCTAATGCGAACAACGAGCTTGTTCCGATGCGCTAGTGACTGGATGGACAGTATGCATGGATTATCGAAAATTGAATGCTTGGACATAAAAAGATAAGTTCCCTATGCCGTTCATGGATCAGATGTTGGATCGCCTTGCTGGTAAGAGTTGGTATGGCTTTCTGGATTAGTATTCGTGCTAAAATCAAATATCTCCGGAAGACCAAGAGAAGACCACCTTCACATGCCCTTATGGGACTTTTGCCTTCAAACGGATGCCATTTGGGTTGTGTAATGCTCCGGCTACCTTCCAGCGTTGCATGATGTCGATATTTTCAAATATGGTGGGGACATTATTGAGGTATTTATGAATGATTTATCTATCGTAGAGGACTCATTTGATGGTTGTCTAATGCATTTGGCCGAGGTACTGAAATGGTGTTAAGAGTGCAATATTGTGCTCAATTGGGAAACATGCCACTTCATGGTTAAAAAGGGGATAGTTCTAGGACATCGGATTTCTCAGAAGGGTATTGAGGTTGACAGAGCTAAAGTTGAGGAAATAGAAAAGGTTCCACCACCTATCTCTGTTAAAGGTGGTAGAAGTTTTCTTGGGCATGCAGGTTTCTATAGGAGGTTTATCAAGGATTTGTCTAAAATTGCCCACCCATTGTTCAAATTGCTCTACAAGGAATGTAAGTTTGATTTTGCTGATGCTTGTCTGAGATCATTTTGACAGTTGAAAGAAAAGCTAGTTTCCGCACCTATCATTATTTCACCGGATTGGGGGCAACTGTTTGAAGTGATGTGTGATGCGAGTGGAGTAGTACTTGGTGTAGTATTGGGACAGAGGCGAGAGAAGATTCGTCATCCGATTTAATATGCCAGCAAAGCGCTGAATATGGCTCAAAAGAACTATTCTGTGACTGAACATGAACTCCTTGATGTGGTTTTCGCATTTGAGAAATTTCTATCCTACTTGGTTTGTACTAAGGTCATAGTGCATACTGACCATTCTGCATAGAGGTATCTGATGGCGAAAAAGGATGCAAAACCGACGTTGATTAGATAGGTATTGTTGCTGCAGGAGTTTGATTTTGAGGTGAAAGATAGAAAGGGGACATAAATTCAAGTTGCCAATCATTTGTCCAGATTAGAGGAATAATCTATACTCAAGCTAGGAGATGAGGCTGAAATTAATGATGCTTTTCCAGACGAACAGGTATTGGCTTCATATTTTGATCTTATTCCTTGGTTCGTGGATTTTGCTAATTACTTGGCAAGTGATCTGGTTCCATCGGATTTGTCGTTTCACCAAAGGAAAAAGTGTATGCATGATGTGAAGAAGTACATTTGGGATGAGCCTTACTAGTTTCGTAGTTGTGCTGATAGGATTATTCTTCGTTGAGTGCCCGAGGTTGAGATGATGAGTATACTAGAGGCGTGTCATTCATTGCCTTTTGGCAGGCATCATAGTGGTATTTGGAATGCGCATTAAACCTTGTAATGTGGGTATTACTGGCCTACCATACACCTAGATGCTCATGATTTCGCCAAGTCTTGTGATCGTTGCCAAAGAGAAGGAGGAATTTCAAAGAGGCAAGAGCTACCTATTAATCCGATAATGGTGATTAAGTTGTTTGATGTTTGGGGTGTTGACATCATGGGTCCATTTGTGAGTTCCCATGGGATGAAATATATTCTTGTTGCGGTTGATTATGTATAGAAATGGGTGGAAGCAATTGCGCTTTCAAACAATGAGCGTAAAAGTGTCACCGTATTCCTGAAAAAGAGTATCTTTTCCAAATTTGGTACCCCTAGGGCGATTATCAGCTATGGAGGTTCCCACTTTTGTAATAAGTTTTCCAAGGCGTTGCTAGAGAAATATAGAGTCCATCACAATGTAGCCACTCCTTACCATCCGCAGTCTAGTGGGTAAGTTAATGTGTCAAACAGGGAGATAAAGCAAATTCATGCAGTGACTGTGAATGCAAATAGGACTGATTGGTCAAGGAGGCTTGATGAAACTCTATGGGCCTATCGCACCTTAATCAAGACTCTCATAGGTATGTCCTTCTACCAACTTGTATATGGGAAGTCATGCCATTTGCCGGTAGAGCTAGAGCATAAGGCTATGTGGGCGCTAAAGAAGTTGAATCTAGATTGGGCGCCGCATCGAGTCAAAGAGTCAATGACATGAATGACCTTGATGTGTTTCACCTAAAAGCATATGAAAGTTCATCCTTGTACAAGAAGAAGATGAAGAAGTATCATGATCAAAAGATTGAAAAGCGTGAATTTGTGGTGGGTGATCTAGTGCTTCTATTCAACTGAAGGTTGGGATTGTTTGCTGGCAAGCTCAAATCTAAGTGGACCGGGCCATTCCGAGTCACTCAAGTATTTCCACATGGAGCAGTTGAGCTCAAGAACAAGGAGAGAATGAGGTTCAAAGTGAATGGTCAAAGAATCAAGGTCTACATGGAGAAATCGACGAGTGTGCAAGGAGAGATCGAGGCCTACTATCTTGATGAAGTCTGAGTAATCAAGGTGTCTGCGTCGTGCCGCAACGTTAAATCAAGCACTACTTGGGAGGCAGCCCAAGATGTACCCTCTAGCCAACTACATGTTTTTCTTTTTGATATTGGAGTTTTCTTCTTTTATTTAATTTTTGTAACATTTTAGATATGTGTTTTATTTTTGTATTAGTGTTGGGTAGATATAGAATAGGGTCCATGTCTAAAAAGTGTCCATAAAATGGAAGAAGAAAGTTCTAATGGTTGCTACGTTTGCAGGGACGAAAAGAAAAATCTGCAGAAAAACACAAGTGCAGTGGTGTATGGACCCCATCGACGGTCTGTTGGTCCATCCACGGACCGTGAATGGCGTTCGTAGATCTAAGGTAAGTTTTCTAAAAATTCTAAGTGTTAGAGTGACCTACCATCCATAGGTCGACCCATGGACTGTCGACGGGGTCTCGTGCGTACAATCTAGGGTTTCTGGATACCCCTCCCGGACCCCCTTTTTATAAAAACCTTTCAATATAAATTCATCCCCCACATCCAATACTCCCTCCTTTCTAACCATTCAAAATACCTATATTCCAACATTATTTCCCCCATTTCACTCCCATATTAACTACCCACATCCTCCACCATCACTCTCATGTCCTATAATTTTCCTTTTCTCTTCCAAATCACCCCATTCTCCACTCACAATGATTTCTCGGTCCGAGTTCGGTGTAAAAGGGCTAGAAAAGGTATAAGAAGTTCATTGAAATCACACACTCACCCACTTAATTTACTTAAAAGGTACCATGGCCCCCAAGCAAGCTCCGACTTACGCCGCAAAGGGAAAATCAAAATTCGTTGCTCCCTCATTCAAGTTGATTAATAAGGATGAGGATGTGGAGTACGTTCCACCTCCTACCAGGATATCCCCCAGTGCTTCACACACTATACAGAATCAAGCACGGCATGTGAGTGCCGACGTGGTCACTCCCCCCAGTTTGATGAGTGTGCTACACCGATCGGTTCACTGGCTAGCTCTAAGTCCGCATCTGACTCCGACTACAATTCTAATGGCATCACCACCTCATCATCTGAGGCTAATAATGAGAGAGACATTCCAGTGCCCCAGTTCTGAGCTTGCACCAGTTGCTGAGGAGCCTAATCGATGGTGTGTGGATGGACAGTACCAGATTTATAAGAATGCTCGTATGCTGAACGAGCATGATAAGATGGCCAAGTTGATTACAGAGGAGTGCCGACTTCTCATGGGTAACCTCCACACCGCTCTAATCATTGAGGGGCTCTTCCGTAGACACAAGTGTGAGTGGATGGCACGGCCCCCACAACGAGTATATAGTCAGGGTTT
The DNA here is from genome assembly GCA_029582545.1 of Solanum lignicaule. Classification (NCBI taxonomy): domain Eukaryota; kingdom Viridiplantae; phylum Streptophyta; class Magnoliopsida; order Solanales; family Solanaceae; genus Solanum; species Solanum lignicaule. The sequence continues at coordinate 63,997 of JAJOOF010005452.1, forward strand.
TCTATGCTTCCATGCCACCACTATTAGACGGTCCATCTCAAAGATGGCCAAGTCCGCAGCTCAGCCTCCACTTAATGCTACACTAGTTTGGGGTTTTTCTGTAGAAATTTCTGAGACCACCCTCCGCAGGTTCATTTATGGATCGGACCAGACTCTACCAATTAATACAACAGTGCTAGACTATTGCATGGGCACTATTCAGAGTGGTGTTATGGGACTTGTGGTGGATTTTGTCTGTATACTGATCGAGGAGAACCACGAAAGGGTCTTCAAGGCCACCACCACTTTGCCTTTCCCCTTCCTTATCTTCCAGCTTTGCAGGGACTCCGGTGTACAAGTTTGGTACTGTGACAGGTCCCTTCAGGCAATCAAGATATAGACATTGGGTAGATCCGGGATGACGTAAACCTAGCCGCACCTCGCAGAGAGCCACAAGTTGATGTACCACCTCTAGGTGATGATCTTGTTGCCGAGGTTGCACGGATGCAGGATGCTGACTCCACTATTCCAGCCACTACTGCAGACACCCAGGCTCCACCGTCTTCGTCCGCCAGTCAGGCCCATAGCTCTTCCAAAGCAACCCACTCTTCAAAATCCTCCGCCTTTCGTCTAGCTCAAGTTGTGAGGCTGGAGACTATGGATGTAGCGCTCGATTGAGCAGTCTGAGGGTAGGATGGAGCAACTCATAGACCAGAAGAATCATGCCGTTCATAATGGCCTTGATGCGTTCGAGCTGCGAGTCTTAGATAGCCCGTCCCCAACCATTGATCTAACCACCTTCAAGGTAGAGTTGGCTAGCCTTCACGTTGATCTGGATTCCCTCCTAGTTCCTCCTAAGTTTGCACCAGAGGCTGCCCTTATAGATGGGGTTGACACCGTGGTGACATCTGCATTATTTGGTGATTCCATTCCACCACCAGACTCTTCTCGTGGTGCTGGGAAGCAGCGCCGCTCCGATCGTAATTCTGATGAAGTAGAGGTTCATAGATTGAAGAAGGAGGAGTGACAACAAACTGAGGTGGCTCATAGGGCATCCATAGTGGATGAGGAGCTTAGACAACAGTGGGCTATGGAGGTAAATGCTGGCCTATCCACTAGAGTGAGCACTATTGAGGGTGCTGAGAGAGTTGATGAGAGCACTATTGAGAGTGCTGGGATAGTTGATGGGAGCACTACTAAAGGAGTTCTATGTGTTGTTACAGGGGATCTTGGAAACCGGACCCACCCACATAAGCTTGCTTCACCCGATCCTTTACTTTGTATTTTTTTATGCTTTGGGGACAATGGCACTTTATTTTGTTGGGGGTGGGGTAAGTGTATTGTGAGTGATAGGGTGAAGTCTAAGTTACCCAACTCATAATCCTCTCTTGGGGTTTTCTTTCCTTTGTTCTCTTTCCCCAAAAGACTGTTTTAATTTCTGTTAACCCAACATGTGTAGGACTATATATGTATGAGTAAGTAGAAAAATGAAAGTATGATGGCATAAAAAGCATGAAAAAAATTATCCTTGTCCAAAAATTATGAAATATGCTAGATCTGTAGGCTTGATAAATCGAATGTGTTGGATCTCAATCTTATATGATAAGAACTGATTTGACTTCATGACTTAAGCTAAAACTTCAACTGGGTAATCAGATAATCTAATAATGAAACAATGTGCCAAGAGTGTGTGAGAAAAGTTGAATGTTCAGAAAGTATGTGACAATCTAGACCTAGCCCCGTTAGTCCTGCTAAGATAATCTAGGCTAGAAGTGCGGAAGTGATCATAAACTGTTGTTCAAATTAGTCTACTTAAGCTTAAAATGATCCAACCAAATGAAATCCATGTTCCCTTTGACCCAAATGGTTGAGCCTAAGATAGACCATTTCTTTTGATTCACCTAACTCACCTTCCCTAAAATAATTGTCTTGGCCCCGGTCCCTCCTTGGACATGTTAACCTGGACTTAGGCCAAAAGCCTAAGTTGAGGTTGGCTAATTCAAAAAGTTACCTTGATCATGGCCCTGGTCCGACATCAAATATTATGAACCTCGACTCATGTTAAACGCATAAGTTAAGGGTGGCTGTGAAAAAGGAAACTGAAAGAAGAAATGGTATGAAAAGAGTTGTGTGTTATAAGGGAAACTTAAAAGAAAAAGATGTGACTTTGTGCAAAAAGAAGCAGAAAGATGATTAACAAAAGCGCGGAAAGAAATAAAGAAAATTAAAGTGAAAAAAAATAAGAGCCACAAATTCAAAAATCACATCTGTGGTGAAAAGAGTCAAGGTAAAGAAAGAAAAATGGAAGGATGTCAAAAATAGGTTGAGAAAAGAGGTAAAAAGCCAATGTAACGTAAAGAAGGGTAGAAAGTCATTAAAAATTACCCAAATGTACCACACCTGACCATAATCCTATGTTAGATGCTAAGAAAGTCCTATAGTGATCCTAGCAACTAGTTTTGAGAGTCTAAGTAGTGAAAATAAGGGCAAGCCTATGGTATTGAGAACTAACTGTACATGAAGTCACTTCTGAGTGTGAGTGAGTAACGAATCCTAAAAGCTTGAAAGTCATATCTATTGTGAGTGCAAATGATTTCTTTTGAAGTGAGGGCAGTAGTTACATTGTTTGAAATTTGATACCTTGGTGATTGTGAATGGTGTATGTTGTGGTGTTTGCTGGTCGATCTATAACTTGTTTTGATCCGTATGAGTTGGTTTGTTGAGTCTAAGAGGAAAGATTTGCACTGAGAAAATGGAATGGATTTAAATGGCCATTTGATTGCTTGAGTTTGTATGTATGCTTCTACACAAGTGTCGTTTAGAGTGTTAGTGTGTCACTTGAGGACAAACAACATGTTTAAGTTGAGGGTGTTGATATACCATGAGTTTACGGTATTTTTGATACAATTCACTTAAGAGTTGTGTGTCTAGGGCCATTTTGTATTGGAAATAATATTTTATGTGTTATGTTTGCAGGAAATAGGCTTTGACGCAGTTGAGTGAGATGACAACTGAAATTCTGCAAAAGTGGCCACCCATAGAGAGACCTACGGACCGTAGGTCCTGTGACGGTCCATCGATGGGTAGGTGTAGATAAAAGCATCAGGGAATTCTGACCAGGTGTTAAACTACGAGGTGATCCGTGGATCATAGGTCGACCTACGGGCCGTCCTGCACATCCGTCCAATGTGTTCCGAGAGTTGAAGTTCCTATACCTAATGAAAATCCTAAGTGTGGAGCCACAGAAGAGGACCCACGGATCGTAGGTCCACCTGCGGTCCGTCCTGCACGTCCGGTTATGATGATCAGAGAATGATGGTTCCACTTTTTGAAGAAAAGTTCTAAGTGTTGACCAACGGAGGGGGACTACAGACAGTAGGTAGACCTACGGTCCGTAGGTCGAGTTGTTGATCAAAGTTGCATCCCAGAAGTATATTTCCTTTTTTTTTTCCTTTTTGTTTAGAACATGTTTTTCTATAAATAGGGAATGTAAAACTCGTGTTTTGTGGTTAGACATTATTGTTTACTTTTAGCTCTTGATATTTTCTTTGGGAATTAACTTGCAACTTTAGCAATTTGATTTTTGGATTTCGGTTTATACGATTTTGGCTTTGAAATTCTATTCGAGATTTCGGGTTTCTTCTACTCTAAACGTAAGTTCATGAATTCTTATTATCAAAATATGAATTCTGTTCTTTCAAGCATGAGTAACTAAATCCACAACTAGGGTTGTGGGAACCATGAGCAATTAACAACGTATGAATAATAACTAAGTAACTCTTAACTAGTGTTGATGCATGTATTGGTAATTTTTTCGCTTAGAAGTCGTTTTATCGAGTGCACGCGTTAGAACTCGCCTTGTTGCTACTTGCCGGACCAAGGAGGTAGTTAATAAAAAAAGAATTATCAACAGAGATTTAGTGTGATACTATCTAATAGTCTAATATCAAGTGGTGCGAGTATGAAAACTAAGCCATACATTAATGTGATGTCTAATCTAAGGTAAAGGTAAGGGTTAGTAAATTATACGCACGTAGCCAGACCAAGGTGCGGGGTGAAATTCCCTATTTGGAGGACCAATCCCTTAGAGATACCTAACTTACCAACTTTGCATGTAAAACAGTAAATGGAAGTAATCGTAAATTAAATTTCAGTCGGAACCATATTCCTCGTAAGATAGACCCCAACTTACAAGTTGAATTCTTTATTTGACGACGGCCGCTTATACTTCTTTATGGAAGTGTAATTTGAGCTATCAACCAGTCGGCGACTCGCCGATCGTCCTTGTGTATCACCTTCTTTCTTCACCTTTTCCTCGTTCAAAGACTATTATTTTAGGCAATCCAGATCGGAATTGCCAATCATTTCTGCGATGCACCCTTTAGCCTTTTAACCCGCTAATTCGAACAAACCACAGTTCAGGAGAGTTATGGGTGAATGGATAAAGAAGGGTCACAATTGTTCAAGTTTCTTCCAAGAAAATGATAATGCTCAAACGGGTTCAAGCAAGGTTCTCACCATCTCACAAAGTTGGCTATAAAAAGAGGTATCATATCAATTTGTTTCACTCATTGAATTTGTTGCCTAAGATCATTTTAAGAGCTTGCATCACTTATTCAACCAAACCAACGGGGCAAATTCTAGGTGTCATCACACAATGTTCAAGGTAAGCTAATCACACGAGGAATTGGCACCAATATCAAAGGAGACTCCACACTTTCTAGCTAGTGTGAAATAATCATCACAAGAGACTTTATTCGATAATCAGCTAGTCACAATGACATGCACAAAGTCCACACATTGTCTATGCAACTTCATTTGGCCTCGTCGTAGTAGCACATTCACTTCATTCAATTAATGTCAAGACCCGGGACTACACCCCAGAAGCGACATGGCGTACAAGACTCCGAAGTGGTCTCATACAAGCCTCGTAGAACATAAAAACATAGGAAAATAAAGCGGAATTTAAAACTTTTCTTTACAATCCAAATCATTTTTCATAAAAGGCAAGCAGAAGACTTTCTATGCTATGTTTGAAACCATCTACAACACTTTGAATACAACTTTGGGACTAAGCACATACAAAAGCTCTAAACTTAAATAAAAGACATAAAGGGAACATAGTGGGCTGTATTGTCACGACCCGAGAGCACCCACTAGTCGTAACCGGCGTATTCGACCTCGAAGAGGTCAAATACAAGCCTCATGGATCATTCATTGCATACGATACTTCAAAAAAATAGAGAAGAATTTAAAACTTTCTTCACACACGAAGATACTTCCAATAAATAACGAGCGGAAGACTTTCTAGACTTTATACAATATGTCTCAAAACCATCTAATACTTGAATACAACATTGGGACTAAGCCCACTCAAAACTATAACAAAACTACAAGATATAAAGGAATATGTTGGTTATTGTCCTCGAATCTATGAGGACTCACCAAGTCTTCATCTTCAAACATCTTAGAAACCTATCCATCAACCATGGAATATCAACATCTCC
>JAJOOF010005453.1:0-44973 GCA_029582545.1 Solanum lignicaule
GCATTCAGATGGCCCCTTATGAGGCATTGTATGGGCGTAGATGTAGATCTCCAGTTGGTTGGTTTGAAGTAGGTGAAGCAGCCTTGATAGGACCAGATACGGTCTTTGATGCTATGGAGAAAGTGCAACTCATTAGAGATAGACTTAAGACTGCCCAGAGTCGCCAGAAGTCTTATGCAGATGTGAGAAGAAGGGAACTAGAGTTCCATGTTGATGATTGGGTTTTCCTAAAAGTGTCACCTATGAAAGGGGTGATGAGATTTGGCAAGAAAGGAAAGCTCAGTCCCACATATGTAGGCCCTTACCGGATCCTGAAAAGGATTGGTAAAGTGGCTTATGAGTTAGAGTTGTCAGCAGACTTAGTAGCAGTGCATCCAGTCTTTCACATTTCTCTTTTGAAGAAGTGGGTGGGTGATCCAGCATCCATAGTGCCATTAGAGAGTGTGGCCGTGAAAGATAGTCTCTCATATGAGGATGTACCAGTTGAGATTCTCGATCATCAGGTTAGAAGGTTGAGAAATAAAGAAGTCACTTCAATCAAGGTTTTGTGGAGGAGTCTGTCTGTAGAGGGAGCTACTTGGGAAGTAGAAGCAGCCATGAAGTCCAAGTATCCTCACCTCTTTCCTTCCGATTCCATTCCAGCTTGAGGTACTAGTTCCTCATCAGTTTTTCAGTCATTCATGCATAAATTCAGTCTTAGAATCATGTTCCTTCAGTTTGTACTTGCATTTTCAGCGTATTTGCATGTCCCTGGAACCCAGTTCAGTCAGAAATTCAGTTCTCAGTGTTTAGTGGTAGGGATTGCAGCCCTCTCCCTCCATCTCAGCTAGTTTAGTCTTCATTCAAGGAGGAATGGTCCCAATAGGGAGATAATGTAACACCCCGTATCCGAAAATAGACCAGGTTGTAGATTTTGGGTGTTGCAGGTGGCAGTCACGGCACCATCCACGGACCGTAGGAGGACCAACGGTCCATCCTACAGGTCCGTGGTTCGTGTCATCAAACTCCCCCAGAACTAATCCAGAAATTCGGCTAATTGTTGACCCACGGCCTGACCTACAGTCCGTAGGCCAGGTCACGGACCGTGGTTCGTGTCCGTGAATTGATACCTCTTAAGCCCAGCCTCTAACACAAACTACGGTCGACCAGCACGGACCGTCAATCGATCCACGGTCCGTAGGTCTGACCGTAGGTAAGGGTAGCAGCTAGTTAGCTGAAAATTTTGATGGGTCAACTTCAAATGGCCAAAAATTTTAGTATAAAATTAATTAGGATTTATATCACTTATTGAGAAAAAATATGCATTCTAGGACACTGAAACTATTAAAATTGATCCCTAAATGAGTCCAAACCGTGGACTCATCATTCAACAAATGTCATACATGATTCTAGTAGGGCGCTTGATAGAGGGATCGACCATAAGAAGAGGCATAGTGGTATGTTTAGGCTAACCTAGCCCAAGTTGCATGAAAATGGCATAGGTCATCAAGTTATACCCGCTACAAAATCACACAATGCTTTAGAGAATTTTAACATTCCTATAGTGCAAGGGATAGTAAATACCCCCGGATCATCATTCTTGACAACCATGTTGCTTGACATAATGGCACTACATCTATGGGATACATCAATCGTCTCAAAATCCATACTTCTCTTCTTAGTGAACAACTCTTTCATAAAGTTTGCATAACCTGACATTTCTAAAAACGCCTCCACAAAAGGAATATTAATGGAAAGTGTTTTGAAGAAGGAAAGAATTTTTTGGAACTTTACATTTTCATCCGTCTTTTTCAATCTTTGAGGGAACGGTGGAGTAACTTTGGACAACGGCTTTGTAGGTACCAAGGGAGGTTCAACCCCCACAATTTACTTTTTAGCATCACAGGAAAAAAAGACTTTTCAGTGCATCATCAACCTCATTCGAGGCTTCATTGTTCAACTCCTCAGTAAGTACATCCCTTTCAAAAACATGATAAATTAATGGTTGACACAAGTGTTGTAACACCCCGTATCCGAAAATAGACCAGATTGCAGATTTTTGGTGTTACAGGTGGAACTCACGGCACCATCCACTGACTGTAAGAGGACCCATGGTCCGTCTTGCAGGTCTGTGGTTCGTGTCAGCAAACTCCCCCAGAACTAAGCCAGAAATTCGGCTAAGTGTTGACCCACGGTCGGACCTATGGTCCGTAGGTCAAGTCACGGACCGTGGTTCGTGTTCGTGGATTGATTCCCCTAAGCCCAGCCTCTGACACAAACTACGGTCGACCAACACGGACTGTCAATCAATCCACAGTCTGTAGGTCTGACCGTAGGTGAGGATATCAGCCAGTTAGCTGAAAGTTTTGATGGGTCAACTTCAGATGGTTATTAATTTTAGTAAAAAATGAATTAGATTATTCATTACATATGATATGATATATAATTGAATTATCTTTCCAACGCCACCGAGTTTGCTAAATTCCGACCTCCGAGTAAAAAGTTATGCTTGTTTTAGTGAAGCCGTGTCGGGCAGACTCGACCGACGATTCCAATCGACGGACCGTCGATTGAATGACGGCCCGTCTGTCACGTTCGTCCGTCACTCCGATAGCAGTTAAGTCAGGGGTCTTTTCCTATTTCATTTAACCCCTAAGGTACGTCGTTTAGACCCTAAATCATGAGGTTTTAGTCAGTTTAAGCCAAGAAACATAACTAGAATTTATCCAAGTCAAATCATTAATCAAAACTTAGAAAATTAGAAGCAAGAGAGGAGAAAAAGATCAAGAACCCTAGTTCAAAAATTTAGCAAGGTTCAATTAGTTCCAGCCCCAAAATCGAAAGATTTCTCCATGGAATTCGTCACCAGGTATGTGAGATTTCACTAGTGGGTTCCTTTCGCCTGTTAGGTGCCTAGAATTCAGTCAGTTTCTTGATTCCCTTATTATGAATAGACTTAGGGTTTCTAGAATTACAGCAGATCATCATGAATTAGTTATTAACATGTTCCATATCAGATTATCATGTTACTTCTCAGTTTATGGCATGAATTTCAGAACCCTAGCTATGTATTTCTTTAGTTTTTGAATTACACATACTAGGTCAGATATCTCAGTTATTCAGTTATACATGCCTCAGTTATTAATGCATCATTATTAGAATAATTGTTGCTTCTCAGTTTGCATGTTCAGTTCGAGCTATCTAATAACTTATAGAAATTCAATCATAATGTGTTAATCACTTAATCTATTGGGAGTAGCATAATACCGAGTTGGACTAGGATTCAGAGTACCCATATAGTCCCAAAACTACGAGCCACGTAGGTGTAACTTCCCTCTGTAGGCAACATCAATTTAGTGTCACGCCAGCATGCCTCTATACCTTTGGCAGGGTATATTGGGTCGTCTCAATGGGGCATATACATCGAACTTCACATTTAGTTCATGTGGTTTTATGTTGGTTATTAGTAGCTCCCACAGTTCAGTCAGACTCTATTGCATTGACCATATTTTAGTACAGTCAGTATTCAGTCTCAGCATGTTATAAATTTGGTCATTGCATTCAGTTAGCTTAGTATTCAGTATCTATATCTAGTTCATATTATTTCATTGCTTTATTGCTTTGTTCAGTTATATGTTATTTCAGCTTTACTCTATCCTGCATGCTCAGTACCTCTCAAGTACTGACGTATACGTGAGCTACATCTTCTCGTGATGTAGGTTCAAGTTCTCATCATCCAGATCACGCTTAGATCGATTCCCGATCTTCAGTTCAGCAGCATCAGTGATGAGTCCTCATTCTTTGAGGACTAGTGACATGTTTATCTTTATCGCGTTTAGTCTTTAGTTACAGTTTTGCTAGACTTAGTTGGGGCATGTCCCAACATTTCTAGTCAGTTTAGAGTCTTATTTGAGACATAGATAGATTCAGCTTAGTATTGAGTTAATATCTTCCTTGTATTAAACTCATCAGTTTTCCTTTATCTCAGTTATAGCATATGGGTATTCCCCATCTTTTCATCTAATTCATGATTTAGCTTCTACATCAGTTTATTATATTTAGTATGCTTATGATCATGCCAGCAGGGTTTGATTGGGATCACTTGTGGTCCTAGGTCCCGTGTCCGCGTCTCCTGGGTAGCTCGGGGCGTGACAAGTGTCAAATATCAAAATGGGGGTTTGTAGTAAACAAGCAACTAAAAACAACAAATAATATGAAAATACGAATATGGAGATGGGATTTTTGGGATGTGATAGGATGATGGGCTAAGCTAAACAACCGGGTAATTGTAATTAATAATAAGCCGCTGCAAATCAGTGATTAAGCTAAACTTTAGTGGGGGTAAACTTTCTCTCGAAAAATTTACCCCGAATCGAATTTGTTTCTCTCGAACACCAAAAATCGGCAATGAAGCACAACCTTCGATTTAGTCCATTCACTCTCTTGAGTTGAATGTGTGGAAAAGGGTTTAGGGTTCACTCTATCGAGCTAAACCCATGACAACCCAATACCCACAGACCATCGATTCAACAATTTTGGTCTTAAAACATCTCTTTCGAGCAAGCCAAAAATACGAAGTTAGGATTGTATTAGCAACTATAATCCATTAAATTCAACAACAATTACTGAACAGAATCACTTTTAAACAACGAATAGAGTATCAATTATCAATACCCAGGAGTTAATTCAACCCATAATCACACCCTAAGAATTGAGGTTTTAGCTAGACATTGTAAAAAGATAGAAATCGATACCGAAATGTGTTTCCATCAACTTGGTACGATTAATATTGTCTTTACAAACTTCTAAGATGAAGAATCTTCAATACCCACTTCCAATTTCTTAGAAATGAAAATCTTCAAATCTTCAAAGCTAACGAAAAATGTCTCTCAAACTCATCTCTAAGATCTAAACTTCAAAAACTGAATAATAATATGATTCCCTAAAAAATCTCATTCTAAGCTAAAAGTTTAAACAAGTATTTATAGTTGTCAAAAAGTGTGCTGCAAAGGTTCAGTCGGCGCAGTTGATCGGGATGATCGATCCACTCAGCGATCCGCCCTTTGGTCATTTGTATCGCCTTTTTGATCTTGCCTTCTACATCCTTGAAATCCTGTAACTTTGGGCGATAAGGCAATACATTGTGAAACTGTTCGGCGACTCTCCGACTGCTCCTTTCTATCACCGACTTGATTTTCTTATTCAGGGCTTGGCACACTGCAACATTAGGCCAGATCAAGGCCATTCTGGCAAAAACCTTTCAGTGCATCATCAACCTCATGGGAGGCTTCATTGTTCAAAAACAATGGTTTTCCCTCTTCTTGAATCTACATTATTATCATTTGCCAAATCACCTTCCACAACCTTACCACTCCAGGTCACGATGGACATGCATTGTGCATTATCATTCTTCGAATTGGCCATGGTATGACAAGGAAGGCCCCTTTTTGGCCTCAGATATAAGTGAGCAAAAATTTTACCCATTTGGGTATCAAGTTGCTTTATTGAAATTGAATGACAGGTCATAGTTTGATTCAAATAGGAGAAATCAACCTTCATTTCCATGAGCAGTTTATCCGATTCTTCCATCTTGTTTAGGATGCGGGAAAACATATACTTAGTTCGAAAGCTTTTGGGATCGACATTTGGTTTCTTAAGTTTTGGACGGTCATGAGGAGGCACATAATGATCTCTATCACCCTCCCTTTCTCTCAAATTTACACCCTTATCACGCCAATCTCATTTCCTATCTCTCCAACCACAATCACGATCTTTGTTCCAACCTAGATTCCCACCTGGCCATGGATAGCTCGGATGAGAATCCCCCACTTGGTTCGACAAGAATTCTACCTCTTCATTATACATGGCGGCTTCAAATTGTACATAATGCAAGCTCATCCCACTACTAGAACCAACCGCATTCACGGTATTATAACCACTTCCCATGACATATTTAGTCAACAAGTCCGTTTGGGTCATCAGCTTGGCCATGTTTTCATCACGCTCTTAGTTCTTTTCTATTTTTTGTTTAGTCAACCCAACATTGAGAGGAGACACTTGATCCTCCTTTCTATGCCATGCTCGATTAATCATGGTCATCTCTTTAAGGAAAGATGAAACCACGACAAGTGGTTGTCTCATAATTCCACCTCAAATAAGTTGATCGACGACACCCTTATTGACGGTGTCAAGATTTCGATAGAAATATTGCAAGAGCATATTATCCGGCAATCCATGAGTAGGACATTATAGGAGTAGCTTTTGAAACCTCAATCACATTTCATGAATATCCACCTCCATAACCATTTGTTTTACTTGTCATTTACACACTTAGAAGTGCATAGAATGACTATTCGTTATCCGATGGACTCATCTATTTCCACACCCTTTTGTTTTATGGGAGGAGGTGAAGGAGGAGACTCGAAATATAAAGTACGTGCCCTTGAAGTTACTGGAACTTTAGGTTCAGCCATTTCCTGCAAAGCACAATATTGCAAAGAAAGCATCGAGTGAAGGTTAGTTGAAAATAATTCCACAAAAATTACTTTTGAAACAATTGTCCTGAGGCTCCATGAATGGGTAAGTGATTCACCTAACATGTTAAGCAATCTCAGGAGAGCTCGCCGAAGTTCATAGTTGAAAAATGATTTTAATTTAGGTACAATGGCTGATGTTATCTCCATGTCGGAGACTCACCGAAATGGTTCGAGAAATTAAGACAAGCTTGCTGAAAGTGAAAGTGCAAAGAGGGGTTAACTCAAGCATTATGTGCTATGTCAGCTCCAACTCTATCATTCACTTAGATGGTTCGCGAGTAAATACAAGCTCACCAAAAGTGATAGTTCCCCACGTCACAAATTCACAACCAAAAGGCGATCAAGGACTTACTAAGTGATTCACCTAACGATGAGTGGTATATTCTCACTCATTTGAAGCCTATATGGCACAATAATTCTTGTCATTAATGGAAAATTTTGTCGTATTCAAATGCTATTTGATTATTTGCAACTATGAAGGCTACAGGTCGAGGAAAGGATTAATGTTTGAAAGAATGGTCAAAAGTGTGAAAAGAAGTGTAAAATTCACATTGTTGATCGCCTAACAAGAAGGGTAGATCAACCAAAGGAGACCTTACCCAAATTGAAATTGCGCACATTTTAACTAATTGAGGTAGTTTGGTGGACTAAAAGAGGAACACTGACTCACTGAATGCAAAGGGCGAACAAAGCGACCATTGCCTAATGTGACTGTACTTGGAGAAAAATTAAAGGCTTAAAATGTGAACAAATGTGGTACTCGGCAATTCACTAAATGTGAAAGGCAGACTTGAATGAGCACATCGATTGATGTTAAAACACCTTAAGCCTAAAGCAAGAGAAAGGCAACCTGAGAACATTAGGCAATTTTCCTAAAGTGATTGGTGAGCCCGGCTAACATTGCCCAATGGGTCACGCGTTGAGTTTTGGGCTAAATTTTGGGGAAATTATAAATAACCCAAATGAGAGAGAAAAAATAGGTCATGACTCTGAAAAATGGTAAGAGAATGTTGCATTTCTAGGTTTGGGGTTTTTTCATCTTTGCTCTTAAATTCAACAAATTAAAGTTTGAATATGAGTGGTTATTTCTTGTAATAGCTTTATTTCATGTTACCCATGGTTTCTTTAATGTAAGGAATACTTTCTTTACATTTTGTAATGGGTGGCTAAAACCCTAAAATTTAGGCGTGCAATTATGGGGTTGGGTGTTGATTTAATGTAGTAAGTATTGTGTTACGTTCTTTTTATGTTCATGCAGGCATTTTTACTAATTTTCATAGGGATAACTTATGAGTTAAGGTTTCAAACTTAATTTCTACTGCTGATCTCTGATTGATGCTCGAAAGAGATTAAGTGAAGTGTGTAATTAGTCTGATACTTGCAATTTACGCTTCATGTCTGTAATTTTCTTGAAATTAGAGGTTATGAGTCAGATCTATTTGCCCTATTTCTGCATCAAAAGAGAGAATAATGTAAGGTATTGGGTTGCTTAGTTATGCACATAGATGAGACCCAAAGGAGATTCTATGAACTAATGCTATGAGATAGAAAGAAAATTAGTGTCATTGAAGATGACCCAGCCTATACATGAATCTTTATCACTATAAAGCAACACAATTACCCTTATTTGACATCAATTTCCGATCCCCGATCCCCTAGATTACTTGGGACATACATGAATTTCTGAAATATTAGCTTAATTTTGATTTTGGAAACTGAAATCCTTTTGATAAATTTGGTGGAATCATCTACCCCTTGTTCTTATTGCTATAAATGAATTAATTTACGTTCCAAATTTCTTGATAGAATTCCTTGCCTTGTATCATTCTCTGTGGGATTCGACCCCGACTCTTAGTTGGGTATTTTTAATGATGACGACCCTTTACTCTTTTAAATGGTTTTGAAGAGTAGTTTGAGCGCTATCACCTAACAACATTGGCGGGCAAAGACATGTTCGCTCAACATGTGATTTTCAGCCCGACACCCAATTTTCAAAATTAAGGATACAAATGTAATAATACGAACAGCCTAACATACATTCGTGCTACCCATAGATCAATTTTACACCAGAGGTACTCAGAGTTCCCCCAAATATAATCAAAGTATTGCCAAATAATTTATATGCCCTTAAAAAAGATGTCACCAGATCTACCATTGGGAAAATTCAAGCATGTTGGAAAACACTGGCTCATCAGACTCCACCCAAAAAAAATTCATACAAGACACACAATATTTATCAAGCAATCATCGACAACATCCTACACAATCAATTTTTATTAATTTGGGCACAAAATTAACTAGTACATTTCATGGATAACAATCAATCTCTCAATTTAACGCATACCCAGATGCTTCACATATCAAACTAGAAAAATCAATAAATTATAAAACAATAAGCACAAGTTGTAAAGAGACACAAGAATTTTAAACCTAAAACCCAACCTTAGTATTCAAGAGTTCTTAAGCAGAAGGGAGAAGGGGTTGGGTTGAAGATTTTCCATAATCATGCACTCTACAAATGCTAATTGATGCTAAAAGGACACACTATTGCATTTAGACTAAGAGTAGAGAGTGTAAAAAGTGAAAAAGCTCAAAAATGTCAAAGGATAAATATTTGAAAGAAAAAAGACCCTTGGCTTTCTACTGTTAGGCACACTCGGTGAATTGTGACTAACGTCACTGAGTGATTTAAGTGATTCACTAAAGGAACGTAAGATCGTAAATGTTTCTTGTACATATACCCAAACTTTAAGTTAAACTTCGTGGACCTTTTTTTTTGCCAAACGGAACTCACCGGCTTGCTGAATAGGTGCATGTACTCCAAATATGATAGAACCATTCTTTCAGAATTCTTGGCTCTGAAGGCAAGTTTGGATAAGCCCGCGAAACCCAATAGGTGGATCGCCCAATGGGTATTTTCATCACCGACTTTTTCCTTTTTTATTTTTCACTTCGTTTTAACCTACACTGACAATACACGTTATTGAAGGCAATAAAGAAAACCCGGGTTGCCTCCAAGAAGCACCTTATTTAACATTGTGGCACAACGTAGTTCTCACTCATCAAACATCATTCTTTGGGTTAAAGATGGTATCATTAGGCAAAGTTCTTTTTGCCTTGGATGTAAATGAGTGGATATTTGACACATTATAGTTTCTAGAAGTTTCATTGACATACTGTGGGAAGTCACCATTTGAGTCAAACTGGAGATATAATTTTTAAGTAATTTAACACTTCGTCAGAACCTTCAACCTTATTGAAAATCGTAGTCAACATGTCATCAACTTTATTCCCTTTTGGTGCAATTTAATCTTTTTGTTTGGGACGATCCTATGGTGGTATGTACCTATCCTTGTAAGCCCCACAATACCTCCAATTTCCTCCTCTACCTCACCAATCTCTCAATCCATTATCCCTCTCTTTAGTCCAACCTTGGTTCCCACCCTATCTGGGATAGTTTGGATGAGAACCCCCTATTTGGTTCTCCATGTATTGCACTTCCTCATTGTATAAAGCCTCAAATATGGAATCATCCAAGCACTACTCATTGCTCATACCAACTGCGTTAAATTATTTGAATCCACCCATCATGAAATGGTTAGATAACAAGCTAAGTTGGATCATCATCTTCACCATGTTCTCATAATGCTCTTGGTTATTTTCCATCTATTTCATGGTTAACCTTACTTTCGAGAAGACATTTGATCCTCCCTAGTATGCCATACTCGGTTTATCTTGGTCATCTAATCAAGCAACATTGTTGACACATCAAATGATTGTCGCATTAGCCCTCCTTGAATGAGTTTTTCAGCCAAACCTTTGTTTACTGTATCAAGGCTACAATAGAAATACTGCAGCAACAAGTTGTCTAGGATACCATCCGTATGGCATTGAAACAATAACTTTTGGAATCACAACCAAGTTTCTTGGAGAGGCTCATCATCCAATCTCTTGAAATTTTGGATGCTATCTCTAAGTTTTACTCTTTTTGAAGAAGGGAAAAATCTTTCAAGGAACTCCTTCATTAGTTCCTCCCATGAAGTTATGGAATGTTGTTGTAGTTCGTCCCACCACTTGGTTTCTTCTCCCCTTATGGAGAAAGGAAACAACCTCAAGCATATGGACTCTTGTGAAATATTTTTGAAAGTGAAAGGGCTGCAAATATCCACAAAGTTGTGGATATATTCATGAGGGTATTCATGAGCAAGACATTTGAACATCCCTGAAATTCGTAGTAATTATAACATGATCCCATTGACATGAAACATAGCTCTTATAGTAGTAGGGGGTAAGCAGATTGCTCATATACTCTCGACAACATTAACATGCATGTCATCCATATTTCCAATGTTATCATTTATCACAAAGTGACTAGCATCGTCACTTTTATTTGTACACATATTTTCACCTGTAAATGGGGCTAAAAAAAAACAACACCAAATTTATATGTATTATACTACAAACAAACAAGTTCACGAATTAACTTCAGGAACTGAATTTTTAGCCATCACCTAACGGGACCACTTTTGATAATGCTCAAATTACTCCCAGAAACAATCAAATGAGTAAGGGACAGCTAGCAGTATAAATACCAATAGAAGAGTCAAGGTTGAATCCCACATGGAGTAATCTAATTGGGAGAATTCAATGAGGAAATTAAGATGTAAACAAATTCATTATAGCAATTCAGACAAATGGGTTGATGATTCCACCAAATTTAAGATAAGGGTTTGAAGTCAATTATCACAATTTAACTAAAAATAGGGTCTAAAAAAGTAAAAGACGATCTATGGGTGAGGGAGTCTGCATCAACCTCAAATAGGGGTACAAGTGATTTCTTAATAATGCTAGACAATCATGGATAGGCTAGGTAAATGTAAAAGATACAAATCTTCTTTCAATCTCAAGGTGTCATATTATAGAATCTTCTTTATGTCACATCCACGTGAAAATACAAATCAACCCAATATCTAATGAAATCTCTCTTTTGAGCAGATTAGGCAATTTGAAACAAAATTACAATTTCCCTTTCGTGCAAACTACAAAAATCAAATCCAATTTGCAAATAATACGCTATATACCCACTTGAATTAATCTTTTTCAACCATCAATTAATGATCGAAGCTAGTACTATATTCTCAACCTTAGCCCACGAGTTAAACACCTGCTAAATAGCTAAAATCCAGGAATGAATAGGAGAAAAATGAAGCTTAGTACTATTCAAAAACTATTTTTCTCCACAATGAAAGGATAAAATATATTTAAAATATACATTCTCTCTTCTTTTGGATATGTAGAATTCTCTAAACTTTAGTCCGAAATTACATACAACACCTAATCGGTGACATTAGTTGGGCTCGCCTACTTCATCAGTGGATGTCACGATCCAAGGTACCCCCTAGGCGTAACATAGCGTATAGGACCCCGAGAGGCCCCATACAAGCCACTTAGCATTCATAACACAGGAAATAGAACAAAAGAGATAAAGAACAACATTTCTAGTCCACATCATTTTATAATAGTAAAGTAGAATTCTAAACGCTTTGTCTCATTAGTCATCTAGTACAATAGAATGAAATTTTTCCTAACCCATACATCATGTCTAAAACTAAAAGTAAGAAAGAAAACTGAAAACAATGAAAATCCGTCCTTGAAGCATGAGAACTCCCCAAAGCTCGGAATCTCTCAAATCAACCTCTACCCACGTAACTAAGAACCCTACATTTGGGGAAATGTAGGCAAGAGTGTGTTTTAGCAAAAAAATATATACCAAGAATGATAGCCATGCATATAAAAATTTAAATCATTCTAAAATAGGATGTTCTCATGACATGCAATTGGTATGAAGATTTAAGTCTTGATACAGTCCAAAATCAAAGAATCTAAGAGACCCAAATCCAAATCTTGAAAATGAAACCCTTTGGATCTTCAAGTTTTCAAAACCCTCTCAAGCTTAGAGCAAAAATATCAAAAAGTAATATTTTATATGAAAATTATAATAATTGTTCGACTCCTAAAACTACAACTCTAACTAGTATTTATAGTTTTCACGGATTTTTGCTGCAGTGGATCATTTGGCTTCATTAGTCAGAATCGCCGATCAACTCGGCGATTCGTCTTTTGGTGTAGTTCACTGTTGTCTTACACCAGCCTTTAGCATTGTCGTGCTCTAGGTCATTGGGCGACATGGTACTGCTTCGCGAAACTTCTCGGCGATGCGCCAAGTGGACTAGGCGATCCTCAAGCCTTCATTTATTCGTTCTTTTCATTCCTTTTTGCGATGTAGTGTCCATGATTTCCTTCAAACTTCAAATATCTGAAACTTATGAGTTTTCATCAGATATTGAGATAAAATAAGCTTTAGAGGACACAATTTCTATTATAATATAGCCCTAAATGAGTCTAATTTGTGGACTCATCAGCAATAACCAAGCTAAAACATAATATAAAAGGGTTAGAAAGCTTAAGCCATAAAACATGGTCAATGCAAGCTAACATCTTTAAAACCTTTTAACATATGTGAGATACTTCTTGAAGTAACCTTAGTTCATTATTATTGTGGAAGGTAGCCTTAACCGACATAGAGACTATGTGAGCTATAACATGATCTCTCAGTGTCTCCCACACGAAAAAGGGTTGTCCTACTTGTCAAGGTAAGGGCCATAAACTTCTAGCTTAAGTGGATCAACTAGTTAATGTCTATCTAGACAATTAACCTATGAGGGCACATAGGTAAGGGATAAGGATATTACTTCTACAAACCTGACCTCTACTCACGAGAGAGCTTTCATCTCAATATCCACTCGGTGGTAAGCATAAACCCCACATAATATGTTTTTTCTTACTTATTCTTATTATCCATGGAAGGGCACGTCTTCTTGCAAATCTAAGCTAGGTCATAAGTCATCCATGTAAAGGTATCATTCAATAACCAATCCATGCTAGGTTTCATTAGGATAGCTCTTTATATTTGATTCAATTAGGTGAGAAGACCTTTCAACCTTAGAATCCTTTTGTGTGGAAAACCTTTCACAATCACACTTTCATGTGTATATGAGAAATTCTTTCAACAACACAACAACAAAATTACCATTAATACTTTACTATCAAAGCATTCTTAAAACATTTACATAAATTTCATAAAAACCTGCTTGATTTCATAAATTTCTCTTTCATAATCCAAAACCCACATCATATGATCAAAACATGGAAAACATGGGTATTACATGGGTTCATGGGGAATCATCATAAAATTATGAGATTAACTCAATTCATACATAAAATATCATAGAAAAATCAACTAAATCAATAATTAAAGGAACCCGTATCATATCAGAAAACCCCAACTTAATTAGGGAATTCTAACTTTGGAAATAGGAGAATTTCGGAACTCCATGAATGGAAGGAATCCATGGATGAAAACAATCATACCTCAATGCCAAAAGTTTGCCTTCAATGGAGGAATTGGAGAATTGACTTGGAAACCCTAGCTTGGACCCTTCTTCTTCAAGTTTTCTAGAGAGAGAAATATTTGAGAGGAAGATTTGTTCTTATTTTTTAAATTTGAGAGAATGATTTTCAATTGGGAAATT
This sequence comes from Solanum lignicaule, assembly GCA_029582545.1. Lineage (NCBI taxonomy): Eukaryota > Viridiplantae > Streptophyta > Magnoliopsida > Solanales > Solanaceae > Solanum > Solanum lignicaule. The sequence goes on from JAJOOF010005453.1 coordinate 14,108, forward strand.
TTAGAGTTAAAACATTCAATATAGGAATTTTAGTGAAAGGTAAAATGACATAGTATTAGGCTAGACTAATTAGGAAAAGACCCAACTTCCCCTAGGAAATTAACTGCCATAACTAACTGTCACGCCACATTTTTTGCAAAAACAATGGGTTTTCGGTGCACAACCTAACAACTCTTTTGGGCTTTGGGTTTGTTTTAAGAGTCGCCACCTAACGAATTAAGGCGCATTAGGGCACCTATCTAACCTAACTAACCTAACTCAGGGTCAACGAACCACAGATCGGGTAAGGGTTCAAATTACCTCGACGGGAAGGTGTTAGACATCTCTCGAGGTCCACAAATGTGGGTCACGGTCATATCTCATGCAATTTATGTGGGGTTACAAGTAGCAATTAAGGACACTTCATTTTTACTTATTATTTAATTAAACATACGAACTAACTGATATAATAAATAAAGCATTAGGCAATTAAGGTCACTTTAGTTATTTAGGTTATTTAGTTTAAACATGCTTCCTAAGTGATAACTATTATTAAACAATTAAGATCAATTAAAATATTTTAATTAATTAGTTAAGCATGCAAAACTAGGTGGTAACATTATATTAAAGATATATATATACTAAACATGAAACAATTATAGAAGATGAGTGAGAAAATAGAATATACACAATCAGATAGGTGAATCAATTTTTTTTTTAAATACCCCATATAATTATAAGTATAAAAAAAATAAAGGGAGAAAGGAAAGGGAGACTCTAACAAACTTTACGGATCAGTGCTCGACTTTTTATTTCGGGACAGAAAAATAAATGTTTGTCATTTAAAGCTCGAGGCAATGTCATCATCTCCGTAGGGCCTAACTACCCCTACCCCACCTTCCGCATCCATAACGTCCTAGAAGGTGCCTAGCGTCCCCGCTTAATGTCCAAGAGGCATTGGACCACTATTATGGTGGATTTGGACTAAAATAAAATATATGTTGCTAAATAGGCCCCCTAGACACCAAGTCATATATATAGGACATTCATTTAGCATGTAAATCTGAAGTTGGCCTCTAGATTTTAATTAAATAATCTGGCAAACACAAGTAATTAGTGAAGGTTCCATGCTAAGTGTGTGAACATACAAACATAAATATAATAGAAATGCAATGCAACAATTTATATATTAATTTCAGAGGAGCAGGAAATTTATTAAATTGCAGAAAATAAACTTATTAGGCAGAAAATTATATATAGAAGCAAGCAATTACACAATACAGAATTTATTCTTGGGAGCAAGATTTAAGTAGGGCCAAATTTAAAGTTAAAACGCACGAATCAATTTATTAATAGTGGCGGATTTAATTGGTGACAAATACAGATTATTTTAAATAGTTTAGCATGCTAGAAATTAATAATACCTATGACTGAAAAATTAGAACATTGCATAGCACCTATAAGCATGATTTTCTAACCCCGAATGCATAAAATAGTGATGTCACAACATTTGTTTAACAATGGCAACAAATTATTTTAAATAGATTAGCATGTTGAACAATTTATTATCTTATTTTAAGTGTTAGAAAATAAATTCATTGCAGAAATTATTTAACAGTGAGCAGAACATATTCAAAGAAGATTTATTTCAATTTTAACATGCTGAAAGTTATTTTTTTTATTTAGTCCTATAGGCATAGTTTCTAAGTGAAATTCTATGATTAATTTCTGATCTTAAGCATACATTATAACTATTTAAACCTATATGCATACATACTACACTTTAATAATATATTTAAAATTATTTAGATCCTATAGGCATGGTATCTAAGATGACAAAATAATATTTCAATATAAAACATATTATGACAATATTCAAAATTTTGTTCATTTATTATACAAAATGAGCTTAGTTGAATTAAATGAAATAAGGAGCAAACAATATCATTTATTTTGTTAATAATTAAGAAGGTGGTTAATGCCAATCCAATAACATATTCTAATAAGCAATTCAAACAAGATAAACTTTTAAACTATAATTAAAGATTAAATAGATGATTAATGACAATGGCATATTTGTTTTATTTTAGTTAGATCAAAAACAGATTTGTTAAAAATACGGACTATCAAACAAATCACAATCCTATAAGCATGGTTTCTAACACAAATAATTTCTGATAAAAATAAATAAACAAGTAGCACGTAATTCCCCTCCCCTCTTTGACAATCCCCCGAGTTATTTCATATATAATAGAGAATTGGTGTTATACAAATTAAAAACCGAATAAAATCAACACTAGATAGAAAACAATATCAAAAACAAATTAAAATAAAGCTCCATCCAAATGTATCCCGACCCAGGCGAACTCTTCGTGTTTCTTGAACTTTAGTTCAAAACCCTGTTAAACCATAAAAATATATAGGCAATACATAATAACAATAATAATAAGAGTAATCAATCAAATACAGGTAACACAAGCACATATAATTAATAAAAAGTGGTTCAAAGAGAATACATACTACATTGAGAGCAAATAGCAAATATTACGGCACATAGAAGAGTGAAAGAAAACTAACCTAGATGCCTCCTTTTATTAATTTAAACATACAACAATATTTATAATCAATAATGCAAAACGAAATTTAAACTAACAAGGAGGAACTAACCAATTATGCAGAATATATTTATCAACAATGAAGTCCAACTTAAACCGATACTCTACCCGGACACGGCAAAACCGAGTAGAAAAATCACTTTTTAGAATGTTCAAGAATTTACTTATTTTTTAGACTAGAGAGTAATTACTATTAAAGTGTTCTAATATGAATATGTGTGTAAGCATGAGTGTAAAAAAAAAAAAAAAAATTTCCTTAACAAGTAGAGAGTAAAAAAATCAATACAATTATTTTACCTTAATCAAACACAAATTTACCAAAATAAAACAAGTAAGAATCAGTCAAATCTGTAATTAAGGGAAGAAGGATCAATTCGTTTATTTTCCCTTACACAAGGGAGAATCAAATCAGACTTATTTTATTTTATTTTTCATTTTTACCCGAAAATAAACAAGTAACAATCGGTCTAAAACTAAATAAGCCACCTAAAATCAATAAACAAACCACCAATCAATATTACACATCATCAACCGGAAAGGAACAATTAATTAAGGAGGGACAATATCATAAAGCTCCAACTACATGGTTTAACTATTTAAACAGATTCTAAATAGAGCACCGAATAAATTAAGGGCAAGTCACAAATCACAAATCCTATTTTTAAAAGTTTGAAGCCAGACTAGATTACAACATGATCACTAAACAAAAATCACTAAATTTAGCTAATGAAAAACTCAATTAAGGGCAATAGTTATCATTCCAACTTATCATCTTAAACCAAGAACTAGCAAATCCAATAATATTAAAACTCAAGGATATACTACTGTTTATGGAGAAACAGATAATTATTGACATTCCAAGTCAAATCATATTATTTTAACAATATACAAGGATATGATTAAGATCATAAAATAACAAATAGTAATTCAATTTGAGACCGAAATGGCTTTCACATATACTGTGCATGCTTAGACATTTTATACACTAGAAAATTAAAGCCAATTTGTATAAATGCAAAAGAAGAACAAAGTTGCTAAAATATGATATAATAACTTAAAAGAAATGTACCCGGACGGATCTGTTAATCTTTTAACCCGCTTGAAACTTTCAAAAAACTTCGTCAGAGCTCGCTTGTTCGCTGGTTGTTGTCGCTCGTCCACGCTAACAAGAAAAGAGAGGAGGTGAAAGGTTGCGCCGGCTGGAGGGGCCTGAGTTCGCTGCTGTCGCTAGTGGTCACGCTTGGCTGCTGGTTGTTCCCATCGGCTGGAACTGTTGTTTCTGTCGGTGGAGCCTGCTGCTTCGCTCGCTCAACTACTGTCACGCTGGCTATGCAGTTTCGCCGACGATAGGAAAGAGAAAAGACAGAGAAAAAGAGAGAGAGGGGATGAAGAGCAACGTCTTCGCGATGGTTGCCCGTCGCTGCTGCTGTTGGTGTTCTCGCCAGTTGATTTTGCCAGCAATGGATGGTCTTGCGGGAGAAGCAGCATGAGAAGAGTGACAGAGAGAGAGAGAGGGGCTGCTCTAGAGAGAGGAGGGGAAGAGAATGAAATTAGCGTTAGTCTTTGGTAGTTTAAAATAGGAAAGAATAGAGTTAAAATCTTGAACATTGGCTTAGACAAAATGAAAGGTTGAGATTGAATCTTGAGATTTGATCAAGATGAATGGATGGATGAGACTAAATGAAAGTTGGAATCTTGAAAATTGAGATAAGAAAGGGCTGAAATTGCAATCAACTAAATGGCTATAATTGAAATGAGAATTTGAAATGAAGTGGCTAGAATTAAAATGAATTAAAACATAACAGGTTGAAATTTAAATGATTTGGAGGAAAATTGAGGAAATGCTATTCGATTAATAAAATATTACATATATTATAATGTTTTCATACAAATTAAACACACTTAAGTTTTAAACATTTGAGTAAAATAATTATTTCGAGTTTAACTATCAATAAATATAATAATAAAAATAATTTAATGATAAATACAATAATTTTATAAATCACTCATAATAAAATATATATAATTTTAGACAAAATCAATTAAAAATGTAAACTCGAAATACGTTTTTAAAAATACGTATTTAATCGAATAGCATTCCAACAAGGGTTATAGGTTGGTCAAAATTGGGTGTCAACAACTGCCCCTTGGTTGCTTGAGAATGAAGAATGAATTGGCGGGCAACTAATGTTGACTTAGTAGCCAAATTTGTCCGACCGATGAGAAATGTCAGTGGGATCAAGTGAAATGACATAGAGTTGGGAACGGGTATGACCGAGACTTTGGTATTAAGCTGCCTACATATATCTGGTTATACGAGAATTAGGTCGTGTGTAGTTCTGGATTCAGGAGCAAACGAAACTCCTAAAAATTGAAAGAGCGGTACAGTATTCAAGCAGGAACGATATTGGCTTGAATGGATAAGCTTAGAGTAGTAAGAAATGTATGACTGAGAGATTTCCAGTTTAAGAGTTAAGGATCCAATGAAGAGGAGGTAATATGAGTAGGCAAGGATTAAATGAAAAACGGTGATATGAGTAGCAAAGAGTTTGATAAGCACGATACTTGTAGCCGAGAGGGAGATTGATCTCGTCTGCAAAATGTCAGTCTCTACAAATCTGTAGCTTGTAATATGACTAAATAAAGTGATTAGAGTAGATATATCAAATAAACGATAAATGTAAACATGATGCAATTTCCCATATCAACCATGAATTTGCCTTAAGACTATGAAAATGATGTCTTAGGCTATGATGTCTAGGGCCATGATACGCAAAAATTTAATCCTCAGGTCATGCAAATGTTGTCAGTGGGCCATGAAAAAATGATGCCCTTAGAAAATGACACCTTTGGATCATGATAAGCAGAAAGTAAATCATTAGGCCATGATTTAATATCCGTAGGCCATGAAAAATGATGCCTTTAGACCATGACGCCTTAGGAACACAAGTAATGAGTAAAGAAAGAGTATATGTAATTCGGGCATCTGTTGACACTTGTGACTTTATTTGAATTTATTTGGGCATATGCAATTCTCGGGCACAATGCAATCTCGGGCACATATAATTTTTGGGCATAATGCAGTCTCAGGCACATGCAATCTTCGGGCACAATGTAATCTCGGGCACATGCAATAATGCAAATGCAATATCGAGCACATGTAATCTTTGAACACAATGCAATATCAAGCACATGCAATCTTCGGGTACATGGAATAATGCAATCCTCGGGCACATGCAATCTTCGGGCACAATGCAATCTCGGGCACAATGCAATTTGGCACATGCAATCTTCGGGAATAATACAATTTCAAGAACAATGTAATCTCGGGCATATGCACTAATGCAATCCTGGGGAATAATGCAATTTAGGGCACAAATGCAATTCAGGCACAATGCAATCTCGGGCACAATGCAGTCTCAGGCACATGCAATTTCAGGCACAATCCAATCTCGGACACAATGCAATCTTGGGCACATGCAATTTTCGAGCACAATGCAATCTCGGGCACATCTAATAACGCACAATGAAATATCGGGCACAATGCAATTCGAGCACATGCAATAATGCAATTCTCGGGCACATGCAATCTTTGGGCACATGCATAATAGTTGATTGAGGGCATAAAGTATCTTGGACATTCACCTTGTTGAACGGGTCGAGTGCCATTTGTCGGTGAATTTTGAGTTTGTAGTATTGTAGCTTGACCCTCCGTCCTATGGTAGGGAGAGGTTGTCGTTGAATGACGATTGTTCAAGATTGATATAATGTAGCTTGATCCTTCCGTTTGATTTGAAGGATGGGATGCCATTGATTGGCGATTTGTCGGGCTCAATATAGTGGTATGTTGATCCTTCAAGTGCTGTTGAAGCTTCTTCTTGTGTATGTACCTGCATTTTCTGCATTCAAAGAAAAATCGTTAAATGGGAGGTTGATCTGTATCCCTGATTTGGCACAGTATACTCCTTTGACGTCTACTAGAATGTCCTATGAAGTGTTGTCAAAAATTTTGAGGTCCCCTCAAAAAAAAATTGCCCCAGTGTAGAACTTCTGCTTTTCTGACTTTTGTTGTAGATTGTAGCTTAATTGCTATCAATTTTTTAGACCCTCTCAAAAATTCTACTCCAGTTACTGATCTGTGATAAGAAATGTTTTTGATGGAATTTTTGAGTTCCTCTAAAAAATTCTGCCCCAGTATCAAGATTGGCGAGGAGAATGTTCTTTAATGGAATTTTTGAGAAACTCTCAAAAATTCTGCCCCAGTATCAAGATTGGCGAGGAGAATGTTCTTTGATGGAATTTTTGAGACACTCTCAAAAATTCTGCCCCAGTTACACGATAAAGGGGAAAATGGAATTTTTATTTTGGTAAGACCGAACTCCATAGGAGCGCCTACGTATCCCCTCTTAAACGGGAATCATGTCTGACGTAGTTCCAAATACATAGAGCATGCTTAACCAATACTAAAAATGACAGATTTTGACCAACTTTATTGCCCATATGCTAACATAGGTACCTAAATGTAGAAAACATAAACTTAAACGGCATAAGCCTTTTATTGGAAACTGCTTCAAATGAGCTTCGACATGCTCACTGTTGGGATTTCGTTCGTGCGAAGTCCTCCAAGCATATGATCTTGGTATCAACTAATTGTTGAATCTTATCTTTTAGATCACGACATTCTTCTATGGTATGTCCTTTCATCCTTGAGTGATAAGCGCAAACCTTAAAGGATTCAATCCACCTTGCACGTGTATTCATCCATATTTCACTAATAGGAGAGATGTGACCAACAATCCTCATCTTTTCGTCGAATTGATCTATAGGCTTAGTCAAAGGAGTGTAAAATTTGATAGGCCTCTTCTCAACATTGAATAGATTTTTGCGAATATGTTTTTGAGTGAGGGTTTTGACATTGTGAACAGGATAAGTAGGATGAAGGCATTTGATATGAAGGAATTTGATATGGTATGAGCGGCACATAATACCAAGGGACTTGGTGTAGAGGTGTTTGATATTGAGGAGCTTGTAAAGTAGGACTCGATAGACGCGGAGTAAGATATGGAGGTCTGGAAGCATAAGCATGATATTGAGGAGGATATGGGTAATTTGGAAATTGGGTGTTCTTTGGAGGCATTTGAATAGAGCATGATTGATTTTGAGAAGTGGGGTAAGTTGGTGGAGGATGAGAAGTAGGGTGAATGGGTGGAGGATTATCTTGGAGAGTGGCTTGACTTGTGACATGAGGCGTATTTATGTTTGTCTCCAGAGTGGGATGGACAGAGATTAACAACTTGGCCCACTCGCGCATATCCGTCACTTCTTCTTCTAATTCCCTTTTTTTTTTCCAAACGTGAGATCAACTTCCTTGGAGGATACTCCTTTTCAATGGTTTTACCCGAAACCTTATCATTACTCATCTTCCTCTTTCCCTTGCGATTCTCAATTGAAAGAAAAGGAAGAGCGCCCTTTGATTGTGTGTGGTGAGCCATGGTCTACAGATCAACCATTAGGGGAAGGGTAAAATAAAAGTAAAAGCGAAAGAAAACCCAAGTTAGAGTGTCACATAAATTAATATAACAAACACATTGTTCTAAGATAAACGCCCTAAATGCAAGGAGCCTCATTAAGCCAGAGGTAGGCCTAAGATGACATATAAGTGATGCACAATAATTAATTCAAGCATTATTTGCCAATTTGGAGTTTAGATTAGAAAAAATAAAGAAACTTTATTTATTATAAAATTTAAACAATACATCATAATTGAAAAACAAACACTGAAATAAACTAAGGGAAAGGGGGTAACAATGGGAAAGTCATCCTAAATTCTGAAATCTTGAAGATATAGGTTCGACGAACTTGGCGCCAGTAGACTTCTTGTATAGGGAATGACTTTATGCCCGATCTTCCACACGTTGCGTGCCCATATGTTTTCCCTTTCATCAGTCAGCCCATAGTATCCTTCCCCACTCAATTCTCTGTCTTTAACCTCTTTTAGGATCCATATGTAATGCTCACATGTGCATAAGGCCTGTCGTGCACCCATAGGAATGGTCAACACCTGCTCCCATCTTCAAAGTATGTTGTGGACTTGTGGTTTATCTAATCCAAATTCATACTTAAACTACTCCATGTCAGACCAGAATGGTATTACTTGAGTTCGCCCAAATTGGCGGAGTACTCGAAGAGGAGCGTATGGTTGAACGCCCTTTAAGCAAATAAGCTCAATGAAGTATCTATCATCGCCTCTTACTATTGCATGAGGGGTGGACAACCAATGGAGCTTCCATTGGATGCGGCAACTCTCGAGCCATAACAAAAATATATGCCAGTCTACGAATCCTACTGGGGCGGTGAAAAATACCATTCATCTTGGATGATTATCAATCTTGTTTCCATAACCAAGAAAGATGTCTACCGCGTCAGACCGTAGGTAGAAGTGTTCAATAGACCATAATTGCAGCAAAATGTTGCATCCATCGAAAAATATTCTACCGTTGACGCATGCTGACAGACTCCTCATTATTTCCGCCAGGATCATGGGCACTATAGTTTTCCTAGGTTCGCCCTATTTTTTAGCAAAATCTCGAACCACATAACCCAAACGTGTGTCGATCCTTCCTCTTACTTTAGGAAAAACCAGGGATCCTAATAGGGCAATGGCAAAGGAATTTAGATGATATGTTTCCCATTTCTCGACGGAGCACTCAAACTCATCGCTAAAAGAGTAATAACTATCCTCTCGGCCAAAGCATGAATATAGAAAGTCGAAATGAACCCACCCAAGGTCTAAATAAGGCAAGGTTAGATTTGACTTCATTCCCAGACTTTTTAGAAACTCCTTCGATGATAGCTTATATGGTACCAATATTTCACACTCGTGGTATGACAGGTCGATGAAACCACTTATCTCCTCAATTGTTGGCGCCCAGTCGAAATCTATGAATTTGAAGACCATCCTCACAGGGTCCCAAAATTCTAGTAAGGCCCTAATCAGGTGAGGGTTTGGTATGACAAAGATGAGGTAGGTAAGACCACCCAACAACTGACGAATCTGTCTGTCACAGTCTCTCTTAATATCAATCCACCAGTTCCTTAGCTTGTAGTTTACCTCTATGACCATTTATGGGATTGGGAATTTAAGAGCATCCATGACTCTACAAACAAAACAACAAACGACTTCTAAACTCCATTTTGACAAAGTTTGGCTTAATTTAATAGGCTAGGATTTAGGTGCAATAGCCATTTCTCAATCAACTATCACGAATCGAGCGACTTCTCTTGAACCTCGACAAGCATAACACATATAAACCACCCAATACCTCAATTAGTCTACTCTTTCAAGCTAGATTGGTTGAATTGAATTTAGACCTACTTTTTCAAGCTAAGTCCACAATAACCCAATCACTACAATCATCAATTTATAGTTTTAACTCTTAAACCTTTTTGTCAAGTAAGCTTAAAATACTAAGCTAGAATTGCATTTGCACTTACAATTCATCAATTAAAACTGAACTACTAATTGAACCCACCTAAAATCAACAATTAAATCAGTAAATACTAACACCCATAAGCTAATTGAAGCATTCAATCACATAATCACAACCCAAAGAATGTAGGCTTTAGCTACACACAGTACAGAGCAACAAATAGTCACTAACTAAGCTTTCCATTAGCTTGGATAACAATCTACAAGTCTTCCAAGTGCTTGAATTGATCTCCAAAACAATAAAACCCTAAATCTCTACTCAAAAACATAAAGAACAGTGTTAGGGATAAAAAAATCCAATGTAGGAACTCTCAAAAACTCAGAACTATCTCCCAAAACTTTAGAACTCCAGAACTCTCTTTTTAAAATCGCATTTATACTATTCCAGATTTTCAGTTTTATGATCACTCAGCGAAATAAGTCGGGCATCGTCGACCAGGTCGGCAATGCGACGAGTGTTCCTTTCATCACTTTCTTGGCTTAAATTTTCACCCTTTCTTTGTTGTTACTTTAGACGATAAAGGTCGCGCTCATCGAGTTGTTCGGCACTGCGCCGTGTGCTCCTTCTTCTCGCCTTTTGACTTGCCTTTTTACCATTCACTCTGTAACTTTAGGTGATCAGAACGTCCTTCACCAATCCAGTCGGCAGTTTGCTAATTCACCCTTTCAATCGCCTAGTTGTCTTTGTCCAAGGGCTGGCCTGCTGGAATTTTTGGCGAGCTAAAGAGCCACTCGGCGACTCACCGAGTGGCTCTAGCAATCGTCAATCTTTTTATTCTTCAACTTTTTCGCTCCTTTTTACCCTGTAATGTCTTTGCCTTGATCTTTTTCCTTCATTTCTGAAAATTAGCATTTAAACATTAGTTTAGAGCATAAAATAGGCATTGAGATAAAACTCTAGATATGAAGCCCTAAATGAGTCGAAATCCCCAACATATCAAAACCACCAACTTAAACCTTTGTTTGTCCTCAAGTAAAATACAAGATCAATTAGTTGAACATAGATGTCTACAAATAGTGCTACATATGACTCAACATGAATGCACAAGAGGTTCAATCTACCCATGCAATGTTCAATTGTGCACTACAAGTTTGAAACTGTGACTAGCTATCATCAAATAGAACTCAAACTCACAATGCTTGCTTCAAATGCAAATTCAAGCTAAACAAAAGTATTCAAATGCCCTCACATCAAGAATTATTCCATGCCCACACAAAGCTCATCAAAATTTAAAGATTAAGGAATCAAAAGCAACTCTCACACTCTCAAAGATAAACTCAAGAATGATTCTACACATACGCTTGCCCGTATTTTCCAATCCACATGACATTAAGCTCAATCAAGATCACAAAGGACTTTCAAGGCTTGTAATGGGGATGAGGGTAAAGGTATGATCATTTTGGCTTAGTGAATTCTACCTTCATGAAAAATGGCTTGCATTTCACTTTTTCTCCTTTTCTTTCACTCTTTTTGATTTTCACAATCCACCCTATGTTCTTTTAATCATGATTCATTGGATACCCCATTTCTTTTGTCCATTGCACAAACTTTATTGCAGCATTCTCTTTCTTTTTTCAATATTTTTTCTTCATTTGCTTTTATCTCTTTTCTTCCTTTTTTTAATATATAGAGGGGTTCCATTTTTTTCAACACGATTCATGAAGGTTAACTTTTTACTTACTTTCCTTCTTCTTCACCACACCCCCAACTTATGCTTTTCGCCTAAGTTGGCTATTCAAAAGGACCAATGCTTCATGAAGAACTCAAGCGAAAAGAAGACTAGGGCAAATATGCTCATGTTTTATCCAAAGAAAAGGTTAGACTCAAACGGTGCCAGCTAGATTCACACCTTACAATGTTGTCACAAATAGGTATACTAGAAATTTAGTTCACTCTCAACAAATTTTGCCTAAGATCATCTCTATCATTCGCCTACATTAGTCGACTGGACTAACGGGACAAGTTCTAGGTATTACCAAGCACATGTTTCAAGACAACCTCACCAAACATGGCATTCAACACAATCATCAATCAAGATTCTACAATTTTTAACTCGCATACAACGATCATCACAAGATTCAGTTCAACAATCGGCCAGTCATAATGAGATGCTAGGAGTTCGCACAAAACTTATGCTACTTAATTTTGCTTCATTGGAAATGTAGAAACATATCCTTAAATCAAGAGCACTATTCAAGTAATCGGTATTGATTGCCACCGATGCTCAAATATGCAAGAGAACAATCACTCTACAAACCATCAGTCACAAAAATAGGTATCCAACACACGATACCTCAACCTAAGAGTACACCCCGCCAAAAAAACCTAACATTGTCTTCAATGGAAATATAATAAATGTAGCTAACAAGACAAATATGTAGGGAAAATATTAAAGTAGGAGGATCTTCAGTTCACTTCTAGTCGGCGAATAAGTGTTAGGTACGCCGACTAGTTCGGCGAATCTCTAAGGTTTCATGGGCTCGCAAAACTTTCCAGAAAGATAGGTTGCCACCTTGAGCAAAAAGGCGAGATCAATCAGGCTCGACGACTAGTTCCCCGATGCGCCAACATGTCCTGCCTCTCCTCGAAATTTCCAGAGTAGGTGTGTCTATCTATTTAGTCAAAAAGGCGAGCTCAGTCAAGCTTGCCGATTGGTTTGGCGATGCGCCGAAAGAAGAAACAGCTCATCAACTTGCCATTATGTCACATATGAGGATCTTACCCTACACATTCAACAACGTTATTCAAAAACAACTTAAACTTGGGTTGTCTCCCAATAAACGCTTTATTTAACGTCGTGGTATGATGTGGAAATGCCCTCACGCATCATCCAAATACTTCACTTTCAATTACCATAACATCAAGGCTTTCTCCAATATAAAGCTTCAAGCGTTGCCCATTTACATTGAGAGTCGAGCACTCTTTGTTTTCAACCTCAATTGCTCCATTTATGAACACTTGAGTGATTTCCAATGGGCCTGACTATTTGGATTTGAGTTTACCCAGAAAGATTCGGAAACGAAAGTTATAAAGCAAGACAAGATCTCTAACTTTAACTCTCGTCAGAGGATATTTTCATCATGCCATTTCTACATTTTCTCCTTGTAAAGGGCTAAGCTTTCATACGCCCTCAGCCAAAACTCCTCCAATTCATGGAGTTGGTCGACTCTTCCTTTCGAAAGATTCCCTCAATTCAAGTTCAACGCCTTCAATGCCCATAGTTCCTTATGTTCAAGCTCGATTGGCAAGTGAAAAGATTTACCAAATACCAATTGAAATGGTCACATGTTAATTGGTGTTTTGAAAGCCATGTGGTATGCCCTAGGAGCATCATCTAATTTCCGAGACCAGTCAGTCTGAGTTGCATTAACTATTTTTGCATGAATTCCGTTGATTTCTCAATTTGAAACTTCAACTTGGCCACTTGTTTGCGAATGATAGGGGGTTGCAACTTTATGCTTGACTCCGTATTTGATCAACAAAGAAGCAAACAACCAGTTACAAAAAGGAGACCCTCCATCACTGATAAAAGCATGCGGGGTATCAAACCATGCAAAAATGTATCGTTTTAAGATTTGCACAACACTCTTACCTTCATTGTTTGGAAAGGCTACAACTTATACACAGTTTGAAACGTAATCAACTACTACCAATATGTACTTTTTTCCAAAAGAGCTCACAAATAGACCTATGAAGTCGATTCCCCAAACATCAAATAGTTCATCCTCTAGGATGGGGTGAAGAGGTCACTCATGCTTTCTTGATACTCCTTCTTGCTTTTGGAATTGAATGCATTTTTTTACTAGAGCATTAGCATCTTGGTATAGTGATGGCCAATAGTAGCCGCTTTGTAGTACTTTCGCAGTTGTGTACACACCGCTATGATGCCCACCAACCAGCAAAGAGTGGCACTTATTGAAAATTGCATTTACTTCATTCTCATGTACGTACCTTCTAATTATGTGATCTGCACATTCTCTAAATAGGTACGGTTCATCCCAGAAGTACCTCTTTACATCGATCAATAACTTCTTTTATTGGTAAAAATTCAAGCCGTCGGGCATAATTCCACACACTACATAATTTGCAAAATCAGCGTACCAAGGTGAGTTGCCATGGGTTATTCTCATCACAATTTTGTCGCAAAATTCTTCCTTAATGTCCCTTTCAACGGGGTCAACAATATTGGTTTCTAGCCGAGACAAGTGATCAGCCACTTGGTTTTTACACCCATTTTGATCTTTCACTTCAAAGTCAAACTCTTGCAACAACAACAACCACTGAATCATTCTTGGCTTTGCATCTTTCATAGCGATCAAATATCTAATGGCAGCATGATCCGTGTGCATCACCACTTTAGTTCCCAACAAATATGTTCTTAATTTCTCAAATGCATACACCACTTCTAGCAATTCTTTCTCCATGACGGTATAATATTTTTGAGCCACATTCTAGGTCTTACTTGTATAATAAACCGGGTTAAATAGTTTCTCTTTTCGTCGACCAAGCATTACCACTAGCATCACACATGAGTTCAAATGGAATATTCCAATCGGTTGCAATAATGATCAGGGCTGATACTAATTTTTCTTTCAAGCACAAAAATGCTTTTAGGCAAGCTTCATCAAACTTTAAGGTAGATTCCTTCTCTAGCAACTTACAAAGAGGGGTGATCTACTTTAGAGAAATCCTTTATAAACCGCCTATAGAAACCCCCATGGCCTAGAAAACTTTCGACACCTTTTACCGAAAAAGGAGGAGGTAATTTAGCAATGACTTTGAATTTAGCTTGATCAACCTAAAACAATGCCCTCTTTCACCATGAAATGACACTTCTCCCAATTTAGCATAGGATTGGTTTCCACGCACCTTTGTAGTACTTGCCCAAGGTGGTCAAGAAAAGTTTCAAATGAATCACCAACAACCAAAAATACACCCATAAAGACCTTCATGGAGTCTTCAACCATATCTGTGAAAATAGAAAGCATACATCATTGGAAAGTTGTCGGAGGATTGTGATGCTTATCGTGACCAACGACACTAACCTACGGTACGAGTGGTTTTGGGATTTGATAGAAAAATAAAATTTAGTTCTAACTAGTCGTAGGTATAGATATTAACGATTAAAAACATAATAAATCAAAAGGGGGGTGACACAAAAGTGTCAAATATCGATTTGGGGGTTTAATCACAAGTAGTAAAAAACAGTGAAAATAACAAGAAAATCAAGTATGGGGAATAGTTCTTTGGGTGTGACCGCAATACAAGTTGAGATAAATCGTTGGGTACATGCCTTCGATAGGAAATTTGCAAGATAATAATGACTAGGCTAAGATTTAGATGGAAATTAGTTCCCTCTCGGGCAACATACCCCATTTCGAATGCGTTTCTCTCAAACACCCATTTGCCATATGAAGGCCAGCCTACGCCTTACCCCACTCACTCTCTCGAGCTGAGTGCTAGGATATGGGACTAGGGCTCACCCTCTCGGGCTGAACCTCATGTCGACCCACTCCTTAGGCCATCAGTCTAGCGGTCTTGGTTTTGCTACCTCCCTCTCGGGAAAGCCGAAAACACATGGGTGGTTTTGTATTTGCAACTATAAACCCATTAAATTAAACCACAACCACTGGGTGAAATCACCATTAAAATACATATATCCTATCAGCAAGCAAGACCCAATAACAATACCAACATATATTTGCTAAATCACACTCGAATAATGGGGGTTTTTAGCCACACATCAAGAAATAACAAAATACACCTAAAATTATACAAAAATCAAATGGGTATAAGAAATTAAACCTTGATTTAGGCAAATGAAGAAGAATGGAGAAGACCCACTTCCAACTTGGGGAAAATCAAAATCCTTCTTTCTTCAAGTCTCCCAAAACCCTCTCCAATATTGAGAGAAAATTTCCAAAAAGTACTATTCAATCCTGGAAATTAAAATTAATGTTCGACTCTTTAAAAATTAATAACAAGTTTAGTATTTATAGACTTCAGAAAATAGTGTTGGCTGATCTTTCGGTGAGGTTAGTCGGAATCACCGATTAACTCAGCGATTCGTCCGTTAGTGTAGTTCATCACCATCTTTAACTAGCCTTCAACGTCGTCGTACTCTATGTCATTGGGCGGTATAGTACTGCTTCGCAGAACTATTCGGCAAAGCACCGATTGCTCCTTTCATCGCCTTTTTTATCCTTCTCCTTCAGGGCTTCGCGTACTGGAACAAAGGGCGGAGTGCGACCCTTTGGCGAGAGTCACCAAGTGTGCTTGGCGATACGCAGGCTTCAACTTCCTCTTTCTTTTTAGCCTTTTTGTTCCTTTTTGCGCCTAAGTGTCCATGTTTCCACCAAAACTTCAAATACCTGAAACTTAAGAGTTTTCATCAGATATTGAGACAAAATAAGCATTTGAGGACACTATTTCTATCAAAATAAAGCCCTAAATAAGTCCAATTTGTGGAATCATCAACACCCCAACTTTAACTTTTGCTTGTCCTCAAGCAAACTCAAGTTCAGCCGTTCAACAAGGTGTCTCAAATAGTGCTAAAAATGACTAAATCTTGAACATACACAACAAGACTCAAATTACTTATGCGAAGATCAATTGTGTACTCAAAGATTCAAGCTGTGACACACCACTACCAAAGATTTCTCATGCTCACGATACTTGCTACTAATGCAAGTTCAAGCTCAACAACAGTATCTGATTGCCCTCACACAAAGAGTGGTTCATATTCACGCACAGGGGTAAATAAATTTAAGATCAAGAATCAGATGCAGCACTCACACTCAAAAAGAGTTACACAATGCATGTTTTCACCCATAGGTTTGTCCTTATTTTGCAATCAACCTTCGGTTTGGCTTGCTCAAGATCAAAAAGGTCTTTCTAAGGCTTGTAATAGGGCTCAGTGCAAATGTATGGTCATTTAGGCTTAGTGACTAAAGATCCTCATGAATGAGGTGCTCACAACACTTCCTTCCCTTTTCCTTCATCATTTTCTTTAGTGCTTATCAGTCATCCTATTATTCGCTTCCCATGAATTGTTAGGAGTCCCCATTTGTTTTGTACTTTATTCCACAACTTTCTTTTTCATTCTTTTGTCTTTTTTTTTATATGGAGGGGTTCCATTTTTCTCAAAATCATGGGTAAGAGGGACTTTCTTGCACTTCTTGATTTGCCTTCTCTTTTCACCACACCCCCAACTTAGGCTTTTGGCTTAAGTTGGCTATTCAAACTAACCACAACTTCATGAGCATTATGGGTGATGGGTTACGAAAGGTCTGGTTTTCATCAAGTTTCTTCCAAAGAAAGGTAAGGCTCAAAGGGTGTTCAAAAGAGTTTCACACGCTCACGGGTAGGTCACAAAAGAGGTATATGTCAAATTGGCTCACACTCTTTAAAGTTGTCTAAGATAATTTCAAGAGCACACCTTACTAAATCAATCAGACTAACATGGCAAATTATAGGTTTATTCATGCAAGGTTCAAAGTAAGCTAATCACACACGGCATCGACACTAAAGCCAAACAAGACTATACACTTTCGCTAGTGTGCAACGATAATCACAAGAGAAAATTAATTCAATAAATGGCTAATCACAATGAGATGCAAAGAGTTCACATATTGTCTATGCAACTTCATTTGGTCTCCTCGAAGTCGCACGTTCATGTTCGTTCAATTGAGAGCACTATTTAAGTCATTGATATTGATCGAAACCGAGACTTAAATTTGTACGAGAACAACCATATTCAACATAAGTGGTGGTGAAATTTTTTGAAAAGTAATAATTATTTTTCGAAAGGGTCAATATCGTTTTGCAATTTAAAATAAAAGGAGCCATAAGCTCAAACATCCACGAAAAGCAGTGTAAACACAATTTTAAACAGAACAGCCCAAATATATACAAAACACGAATCAAGAATAGCATACAAAAGGTGAACCTTACCCCACCACAAATAAAAGTATTTGTCCTCAAATGCAAATAATACATAATCCAAAAGGCAAGTAAAGAATGACAGAGAGGTAAAGAGGTGATCCTGGCTTTGCGGCTGCTCCATCTCTCATGGCATCAGTATCTGTAGTGACCACCAGATGGACCAGCTCCACTGGATCCCACAGCAGGAGACTTTGCCAAAGAAGCTTGCACAACAACATTTATCATGATCTCTTCAGTCTTGGCTATGTCGAGCGCTGTAACTTCCTCAAATATCTCTTCTTCAGTTTCTGCTTCTGATTCAGGGTAAGTTGTATGCTCCATTCCAGTTCGAAATCCTGTGGCAGTCTGAGGCATTTCGGACACATCTGAAACTTCCACTGTTCCAAAGATCATGGATATATCAGTGGACTTAAGGTAGTCCACATCTTTCTTCACTTCTGCAATGGCGACCTTTAAGGATGTTACTTCTTCCGTGGCTCCTTCATCATGCTCACGCACTACTCTCCTAGCCTTTAGAGCATCGATAGTAGTGCTTAGTGGTCTCACAACATTATCAAGGGCAACCTGAATCATGCTTGGAATGGAGCTTTCTATGTTGGCAGTCCGAAAATTTGCCGATTGGGAAAGCTGTCCCATTCGGATCAAGGATGCCTAAGTGATCGGCTCATAAGAGGCAACTACAGCCGTAGGTCTGGGTGGTAATGAAGCAGCAGAGGGACCTGTAAGGTCAGAAGGAGTGGTAATGACATCAGATATACCTGAAGGCCCAGGGGCCGACGTAGGCAAAGATACCTTTACAGGTATAGATCTAATGGCCACAACTTCCTTCTGCTTCTTTTATGTTTGGTCGTTAAGATATTCGGCTTCGATCTTTCGGATACTAGTGGAGGTGGTGGCAGCCACTTCCACATCCTTCGTTGCATCTCTAGGTACCCGATCTCTTTTGTATAATTCAGTGATTAATACCGGGAACGGAAGAAATGTCTGGATCTACTTTGCACGCATATGGATCATAGAGGCAATGATCATCCTGAGATTTATCCTGGTTTTCTCCATGATGCATCCAAGGCAAGCTGCCTTAGCATGACGAAGGATTGATTCATTTTGTGATGGCATAACTGTGTTGCTGATGAATTGGAACTAGTATCGTGCAGCTATGTAAGATTTTTCTTCTTAATTGGAACTCCTTCTGCTAACCATGTCGGAGCATTATCATCTGAGACTAGCGGAGCTAACCACTTTTTCATTGCATCCAGCTTTTGTGTCTTGATCAAATGCTGGCAGTGGTCATTAATCTTATCGGACACACTCAAAGCTGTGTTGATAGACTCATTGTCACAGGCTACCTTCCTTCCTTTGACAACCACGTAGTCAACAGCTTTAAAAGATGATATTAGCCTTTTCCGTTGAGGTACCAATGCACTGTATGCATCGTAGAACTCTCTAACCCAGTTTGGTATATAAGAGCCGCGATGCCTTGTGAAGATATGGAACTTGTGGTGTTTCAGGCACTCCATCACCTTTGGATACCTATCAATAACCCCATATATGGAAAGCCGTTTCTCCTCAATGATAGTTCTCAGTCCGTTCGCCTTTGATCTATTCGTTGATCCATGTTAGGGACCCTGTACTGGAGGTGCCAGCACTAGTGCTTGCTTTCAAGCTGGAGGAGTTGGAGTGATGGATTGACTATCTCTGATCCGATGTGGATCATATACTATTTTGCAAAGTAGCTCAGCCCTCATTGCCTCTGTCTGGTAGTCTTCATCAAACTCCGCATTGTCACTGTTATATGTGAGAGGCTCGGTGGTGTAGAAACCTGTGCTGTCAGAGCTTGCATCAGATAATTCGAAGGTTTTGCCCTTGCCTTTGCTTTTTGAAGTTGTGGTCCCTTTGCCCCTGGGTGGAGGTGCATTTCCACTGATCACAATTCCTTTTTCCCTTTCTCTGGTCGATCGTTTTGCCATATCTACAAAAATTTAGAGAGAATAGTAAGTAATTACATTGTAGCACACAATTCCAGACATACTTGCCGATTTAATCAGTGAATCGCCAAACCTCTTTGGCGATCATGAATATGTCCGCCGAAAGTTACAAAGCCCACAGTGCTTAAGATATGAAATTAAAGGCTATTTAGGGCTAGTAGGCGAACCGCCGAGTGATTCGGCAAGCTCAACTCAGCTCGCCGACTGATTTAATGTGCCTGAGATTCAACTCATTTCTCAAAATCGATCGTACAAACCCCAAAAACAAAATTAAACTATGCATTAATGAAATTTTGCCCAGACCCATAGCACCCATTCATGGTCAATACCAATTATGCATAGTTCATAACATTTAGTTTCAAGATAAGCAGAGTGAAAAAGGAATTTGAACAATAAAAACAGATAGGCCCCAATTTACAAATCAAAAGCAGGCATTCAAAATTTTTTACTCATATCAGAGAGATCTAGCATGCATTAATGGACACCTAGATTGCAGATGAGGTTGATCCTTTCAAAAGCAAAACGGAGTTTTCCAGAAACTAACTTTTTTTACTGAGTAAACAAAATTGTAATGCTAGGTGGCAATGAAAATCTGAGTTCCAAGTGCTAATCCATGACTAACGTACTACTTAAAGGTGAGAGAATGTAAATTACTAACTTGGTGTGAAGTTATGGAGTTTGAAAGTGAGAAACAATGAAGAAGGGTGATTGTTGGCAACATATGAGGTTCAATTTGTGTCCATTTGGTGACGTTAGTTGCACTTGCCAACCCACTGAGCGATTCCCCAAGAGGTCATTTATCCTGCCCTTTCTTTAAAATCATCAATTTCCAGAGGGTGAATTTCGATGGTCTGCATCGAGATCGTCAAACTGGTTAGCAATACGCCGAGTTGCTTTTCGAGTTCGCTGAGTTTTACAGGCTCTCTTCAAATTTTGTATAGAGAAAAACGGCGGATTCAGTTAGGCTTGCAAACCTATTTGGCGACTCGCGGGATGGACTTTCTGATTGCCAACCTGAAATTTTCCACTATTTCCTCGTTTTAACCTGCAACACATCACACTATTATTCATAAAAGTAAAACCCTAAACATTTATGACCATGGGTTGCCTCCCAAGAAGCGCCTTATTTACCGTCGTGGCACGACAAAGTCATTGCTTAAGTTTCGTTATTGGGGTTGGCCATGTCCTCATTAGGCCAGCCCCTGTTTTTCTGCGGATGGAGTTGAGGCAACGCATGACTCATCAGGCCCTCGAGCAGTTGGACAGCTTTAGAATGAGTCCAAATAATTCGTTTCATTCCTTTGATGTCTTCTTTCAATCCCTCTAGCTCTTTGTCTTGCTCGGTCACCTTGCAGAGAATTGTTGAGAGCATTCCCTCGATGCGTTTGATCTCCTTGTTGTCATTGTTTCTTCTATTATGGGGGGGGGGATGTATTTATCCTTTCTTTTGCAATGAGCTTCGACCTTCACCATATTGCTTTTTTAACTCATCCATTTGAGTCATTAGTGTGGTCATCAGGAGATCCTTTTCAATCTCTTGGCTCATTTTAGCCATATTGTCAAGCAATTGGACTGTTATTATATACGGCTAATTTAATGTCCCGCCAGGAAGGAGTTGGTCAATCAACATCTTGTTTCTGGGGACAAGACTTTGGTAGAAGCAATCAAGGAGGATTGTACCGGGAATTCCATGAGTGGGGCATTGAGTTAGCAGTTCATTGAATCTTGCCCATGTCTCATGGATCCGCTAATCCTCCAATTGCTTGAAGGTTAGGATACGATCCCGATACATCATTACCTCTAATAGAGGAAACTCCATTGGCTCCCAAATATTTCTCGCTTTCCCCTATTTAGATTTCGACAAATCACAAAACAAAACTAAGAATTAAGTTAGTGAACTACAACTAAGAAGAACAAAAATTCTACTAATCTAAAAATTCTCAAATAACACCATTCCCCGGCAGCGGCGCCATTTTGATGCTTATCGTGACCAACGACACTAACCTATGGTACGAGTGTCTACGATCGTCAATAATATAGTAACCCAACTAAAGGTTGGGGTTATGTCCCAAGGTAGTGGTTTTGAGAATTGATAGAAATATAAAATTTAGTTCTAACTAGTCGTAGGTAAAGATATTAACAATTAAAACATAATAAATCAAAAGGGGGGTGGCACAAAAGTGTCAAATATCAATTTGGGGGTTTAATCACAGGTAGTAAAAAATAGCGAAAATAACAAGAAAATCAAGTATGGGGAAGAGTTCTTGGGGTGTGACCGCAATACAAGTTGAGATAAATCGTTGGGTACATGCCTTCGATAAGAAATTTGCAAGATAATAGTGACTAGGCTAAGCTTTAGCTGGAAATAAGTTCCCTCTCAGGCAACTTACCCCGTTTCAAATGCGATCCTCTCGGACACCCATTTACTGCATGAAGGCCAGCCTACGTCTTACCCCACTCACTCTTTCGATATGAGTGTTAGCATATGGGACTAGGGCTCACCCTCTCGGGCTGAACCTTATGTCGACCCACTACTTAGGCCATCAGTCTAGCGGTCTTGGTTTCACGACCTCCCTCTCGGGCAAGCCGAAAACATATGGGCGGTTTTGTATTTGCAACTAAAAACTCAGCAAATTAAACCACAACCACTAGGTTAAATCACCATAAAATACATATATCCTATCAGCAAGCAAGAGCCAACAACAATATCAACACATATTTGATAAATCACACCCCAAGAATGGAGGTTTTTAGCCACACATCAAGAAATAACAAAATACACCTAAAATGATACTAAAATCAAATGGGTATAAGAAATTAAACCTTGATTTAAGCAAAGAAAGAAGAATGGAGAGGACCCACTTCCAACTTGGGGAAGATGAAATCCGTCTTTCTTCATGTCTCCCAAAACCCTCTCCAAACTTGAGAGAAAATATCCAAAAACTACTATTCTATTCTGGAAATTAAAATTAATGTTCTACTCTTTAAAAATTAATAACAAGTTTAGTATTTATAGACTTCAGAAAATAGTGCTGGCGGATCTTTCGGCGAGGTTAGTCCGAATTACTGATTAACTCGGCGATTCGCCCTGTGGTGTAGTTTGTCGCCATCTTGCACTAGCCTTCAGCGTCGTCATGCTCTGTGTCATTGGGCGGTATAGTAATGCTTCACGGAACTATTCGGTGAAGTGTCGATTGCTTCTTTCATCCTCTTTTTTATCCTTCTCCTTCAGGGCTTCGCGTACTGGTACAAAGGGCGGAGTGCATTCTTTCGGCGAGTCGCCAAGTGTGCTTGGCGATACGCATGATTCAGCTTCTTTGTTCTTTTCAGCCTTTTTGTTCCTTTTTGCACCTAAGTGTCCATGCTTCCACTAAAACTTCAAATACCTGAAACTTAATAGTTTTCATCAGATATTGAGAAAAATAAGCATTTGAGGACACCATTTCTATCAAAATATAGCCTTAAATGAGTCCAATTTGTGGACTCATCACATTGCACTACTCAGAAGGCATTCTCTTGAAAGCAAAAGTTCCATAGGGGCATGTAATAGTGGTTTTCTCCTGATCTTTTGGTGCAATGTAAATCTGGCTGTACCCGAAATAACCGTGTAAAAATAAATACCATACACGCCTCGCAAGCCTATCAAGCATTTGGTCTATAAATGGCATAGAAAAATAATCTTTTTCAATCCATGCATTCAATTTCCAGTAGTCCATGCATACACGCCGTCCGGTGACCGATTTTATAGGTACAAATTCCCATTTTTCATTTGGAACTACCATAATTCCTCCCTTCTTTGGCACGCATTGTACGAGACTCACCCATTTGCTATCTGCAATGGGGTATACCACAGATACATCGAGCCACATAATGATTTCTTTGTTCACCACTTCATGCATTGGTGGGTTTAGCCTCCTTTGATGCTACACGCTTGGTTTACATTCACTATCCAATTGTATTTTATGAGTGCAAATTTCAGGGGGAATCCCCACAATATCATCAATTGTCCATCCAATAGCTTTGATGTATCGTTTAAACACATCAACAAGTAATTTAATGTGCCACTCAAGCAAGTCTGGAGCAATGATAATCGGCAAGTTGTTGTTCGCCCCCCAAAAACACATACCGAAGGTGGGATGGAAGTACTTTCAACCCAAGATTTGGTGGCTCTTCGATGGATGGTTTAGTAGGAGGGTTTTCTCAATTTTTAAGATCAATGTCGAGTATCAATGGATTTTTAGAGTAAGACCCCAACCCCGATAGAGCAGCCACAACTTCATCATAATATTGAATCTTCTCTTCATCATAATTTGAAAGGACGGCAGCAAACGCTTCCCCCAAAGAAAACCTCTCACTTACTTTAGCCACCACTTCATTAATCACATCAATGGTTGAAACTTCATAAATATCACTTGGTTGTTTCATTGATTTGTACTGATTGAAAGTAACCTCCTTATCATTTACCCAAAATTTCAATTGACCACTTTCTACATCCACAAGGGCTCTTCCAGTAGCCAAAAATGGCCTACCTAATATAATAGGTACCTCAGTGTCAATATCAGAATCTAAAATAACAATGTCGGCTAGAAAAATAAATCTATCCACTTTTTCCAAAATATCATAAAGTATGCCCATGGGACGCTTGATAGATCGATCAGGAGTAGCCGCATGGTTGTGGATTTAGGTTCGCCTAACCAAAGTTATTTGTAAATAGCATACGACATCAAGTTGGTACTTGCCCCAATTCAAACAACGCTTTGGCAAATTGAAGCATCTCAATAGTACATGGAATGGTGAATGCCCCCGGATCAGCTTTCTTGATAACCACATTGCTTGTCATGATGGCACTACAATTATGAAATACCTCAACTATTTCAAAATCCATACTCCTCTTCTTGGTGACTAATTATTTCATGAACTTTGCTTAGCCCGGCATTTCCAACGATGCCTCCACTAGAAAAAAATTTATAGAGAGAGTCTTGAACACTGATAGAATATTTTGAAACTTTGCATCTTCATCTCACTTCTTGAGTCTTTGACAGTTCCTCGGTGATGAATTTTCTTGGAGTTTCCTCAACCTCTTTAGATGTGTCATTCTCAGATGCCTGGTTGAATCCTTATACACTGATGGCATCATATCCTTCTTTACTAATGTTTGCCTCACCATTCACTTTCATATCATTACCTGCTACTTTCCCACTTCAGGTCAACACCGCCAAGCATTTATCATGATCAACCGCTAAATTCACCATCATATCATTTGCGACCCTCTCTAGTAGCTTGGACTTTAACTGTGTTGAAAGCTGACTCATTTGACATTCAAGTTGCTTTATAGAATCCGAGTGATAATTTACTTTATTATCAACGATGAGAAATCAACCTTCATTTCCTTAAGCATGTCTTTTGATCCTTCAACTTTATCTAGAATGCATGATAACAAATCATCCACTCGAAGGCTTCCCGAACTGCCCTTAGATCTTGGGCTGTCACCCAATTGCATGTAGCAAGCATCATAGTCGTCCTCTCTCCTCCAAAAGTCATTTTGGTCAGCCCAATCTCTATTGTAACTTCTCCGTCCATCCTCAATAAGAGTGTCCCAACCTTGATTCCCGCTCGACTTTAAAGAGACCGGACAAGAACCCTCCTCGAGTCTTGACACTATTTTTAGCTCTTTGTTTTAATAAACACTCTCTAAAACCTGCTTTCTCTACAACAACTTGCTCATGTTTTCATCCTGCTCTTGGTCCTTTTCAATTTGTTCCTTAGACATCCTGAAGTTCAAAGGAGACACTTGATCCTCTTTAGTGTACCAAGCATGGTTGAGTTTTGTCATCTTATCAACAAGAGTAGATGCTAGTCCAAACTGTTGTTGCATGATTCCTCCTCAAATAAGCTTTTCTGCCACACCCTTGTTGACTGAATCTAGACTCTGGTAGAAATATTGCAGCAACACATTATTCAGGAATCCATGAGTTGGACATTGCAGCAGCAACTTCTGAAACCTCAGCCATGTCTCATGAATTGGTTCACCATCCGCTCCTTTAAACTTCTGAATATTATCTCTCAAAGTCACCATTTTCGATGGAAGGAAAAACATTACATAAAATGCATCATTTAGCTCTTCCCAAGAAATGATCGAATACCTTGGTAAACATCTAACAACTTCATTGCCTCCCCCATTAGAGAAAAGGGAAACAAACTAAGTGGGACTGACTCTAAAGGGTTGTTCTTGAAAGTAAATGGCCCACACACATCCACAAAGTTTTAGATGTGGTCATAAGGATCCTCCGTAGCTAGACCTCTAAATAGACCCTTAATTTGCAAAAATTGCAACATAGTGCTAGCACATAAAACAATGCATTGCCCACAACCAGAGGCAGTCGAATAGCACCCGCAAATCCAAGCTGATCTTTGTTGATGTCGTTGAAGTTATTGATGTCATCATTGTTCCCAATTTGTCTAGCATTGTTCTCGGTAAAACTCATCTCTTGATTTGTTCAAGAATAGCCAAAAAAAACACAAAAAAAGTTGATTCAACTACAACACAATCAGTTCACGACTGAACTTCACTAAAAGAATTCTAAACACCACTCCTCGGAAGCGGCACCACTTTTTATAACGCTCAACTACACTTCATCTAATTTTAAGTGTAGGCAGTCGAAATCACGTATTAACCCAACGAGGAGTTGGGTTCGATCCCACAGGGAGTGATATGTTAAAGAGTTCAAATACGAAGTTAAATGAGTGTTATAATCGATTGTAGAAGTAGACATTTTCGAAGAAATTAAAGTAATTGGTAGGGGTTTGACAATTAATGTCAATTGGGGGGATTAGAGTGAACAATTAACAACTACAAACACAGAAGGGCAATCAAGTATAGAGGGATCCTTGGGAGTTTAATCGATTCAACACCAATTTCGCTATATTGGCGATTATTATTTACTAAAAGTTGTTGAACCTTAGTGGTAGGCTAGACTTTAGGTTCAATAGCCTTTTCTCAATCAACTATCACGAATCAAGCAAGTTCTCTCAAACCTCGACAAGCATAAGTTATATAAACAACCCAACTCCTCAATTAATCTACTCTTTCAAGCTAGATTGGTAGAATTGAATTTAGACCTACTTTCTCAAGCTAAGTCCATAGTAACCCAATCACTACAATCATCAATTAATAGTTTTATTTCTAAAACATATTTCTCAAGCAAGCTTAGAATACTAAGCTATAATTGCATTTGCAATTACTATTCAACAATTTAAATTCAACTACTAATTGAACCCACTTCAAATCAACAATTAAATCAGTAAATATTAACACCCATAAGGTAATTGAAGCATTCAATCACATAATCACACCCTCAAGAATTGGGGCTTTAGCTACACATAGTAAATAGCAAGAAATAGTTACCAACAAAGTTTTCAATTAGCTTGGGTAACAATCTATTAGTCTTCCAAGTGCTTGAATTAACTTCCAAAACAATAAAACCCTAAATTTCTACTAAAAACTTAAAGAACTCTATTTGGGACATAAACAAAACCCAATGTAGGAACTCTCAAGCACTCAGAAATATCATCAAAAATATCAGAGCTCCGAAACTCTCTTTTTAAAATCTAATTTATAATCTTCCCGATTTTCAGTTTCAGGACCAGTCGGTGAAATAGTTCGCGAATCGCCGACCAGTTCGGTGATGCGCTGAGTGTTCTTTCTATCGCTTACTTGGCGTGACTTTTTACCCTCTCATTGTTGTAACATTAGTATATTGAAGTCGGGCTCGCCGACCTGTTCGGCGCTGCGCCAAGCGCTCCTTTTTCTCACCTTTTCACTTACCTTTTTACAATCACTCTTTAACTTTAGGCGATCAAAACGTCCTTTGCCGATCCAGTCTTTAGTTCGCCGATTCAATCTTTTAATCGCCGAGTTGTCTTTCTCTAAGGGTTGGCCTGCTTCAACTTTTGGCGAGCTGAAGAACCATTCGGCGAGTCGCATAGTGGCTTTGGCGATCGTTAGTCTTTCTTTTCTTCAACTTTTTAAATATTTTTGCTCATTTTTGCCTGATAATGTCCTCTGTTGCTCTTTTACCTTCATTGCTGCAAATTAGTATTTACACATCAGTATAGAGCATAAATTAGGCATTGAGTACACTAAAACTATACATAATAAGCCCAAAATGAGTCAAAATCCCCAACTAATCAACCTCATCAACTGATCGTGGACCCAACGAAGGTCAGTTCTTCCAGGCTGTGTTTCATTGTCCTCTGAACCGGATTGGGTGGCCAATTCACGGACCAGTCCTACAGTCCGTGGCTTAGTCTACAAGCTGTGGCTGGCCTCCTTCGAATGGCACCAGATTCTTCTGAAAAACTGAAATTTTGCCTTTGCCCTGGCCTCATTTTCTCAAAACATAAACTTTTTCATGAACATGCTTAATTGAATAAATCATGGGAAAACCTAAGACACATGACCCCAAAATAAAGAGTAAATCGTGAGGAACTCATTACCTCAAGCTAGAGTAGGGGTAGAAGGAAAGAGATGAGGATATCTTGACATCATATCGGCCTCGACCACCCAAGTAGAGCCCTCAACTAACAGATCCCTCCACAACACTTTCAGAGAAGCAACTTCTTTATTTCTCAACTCCTTCACTTTCCTGTCTAAAATCTCAATTGGAACTTCTCCATAAGAAAGATTCTCCTTAACTCCCAAACCCTCTAAGGGAACTATAGATGCCGGATTAACAACACATTTCTTCAACAAGGAGACATGGAAAATTGGATGCATCGATGCAAATTCATTAGAATTCAAGCTCATAAGCAATCTTACCAACACGCCTCAAAATATTATATGGGCCTACATATCAGGGACTAAGCTTCCCTTTATTACCAAACCTCATAAAACCCTTCATGGGTGAAATTTTCAAGTAAACCCAATCATGAACATCAAACTCAAGATTTGTTTTCCTTACATCAGCATATGATTTTTGCCGACTTTGAGCCATTTTCAATCTTTCTCTAATAAGTCAAACATTTTCCATAGACTCATGTACCAACTCAGGACCTATTAGGGCAACTTCACCCACCTCAAACCAACCTCTAGGAGATCTACACCTCTACCATATAGGACCTCAAATGGAGCCATACTAATACTTGAGTAATAACTATTGTTATAGGCAAACTCGGTCAATGGCAAATGGTCATCCAAATACCCTTGAAATCAATCACACAAGCTCTCAACATATCTTCCAAGGTTTTGATAGTATGCTCCATTTGCCTATTGGTTTGTTGTTGAAAGGTCGTACTATTCTTGACACAAGTTCCAGACCCTTTTGGAAAGATCTCGAGAACTGAGAAGTGAATTGTGTACCACGATAAAAAATAATAGACAATGAAAGTACATGCAACTTTACCATTTCTCTCAAGTACAACTTAGAATAATCCTCCGCAGAATAGGAAACTTTGACAGTAATAAAATGAGTTGATTTCATCGTTCGATCTACTATGATCCAAATCGAGTAATGTTGTCGCCGGGTGCGAGGCAAATCAACAATAAAGTCTGTATTCACATCTTCCCACTTCCAAGTAGGAATGCTAATGTCTTGGGTCAAACCTCCCAGTTTCTGATGCACAACTTTCACTTGTTTACAATTAGGACTCTTAGCCACATACTCCGCTATATCCTTCTTCATCCATTCCACCAATAGATCTTCCGCAAAGAACGATATATCTTGGTGGCTCCCGGGTGAATGGAATACTCTGAACTATGGGGTTCTGACAAGATTTGTTCCCTCAGGTCATCAACATTAGGAATACACAAATGACCTTGATATCTAAGTACTCCATCTCCTCATTGGGAGAAAGCCTCACGGGATTTCTAAAGCGATGCTTCCTTTAATTCAACCATAGTTTGATCAAGACCTTTCTTGTTTTTCACATCGGCCACAAAAGACTATTCAGACCCATTGTGGATCATAATGCCACCTTTGGTGGAGTCAACCAAACGAACACCCAACCGGGTAAATCTATGAACATCTCACACCAACTCTTTCTTATCTTCTTCAATGTGAGCAACACTTCCAATAGATAACCGACTAAATGAATCCGCCACCACATTAGCCTTACCGGGGTATAGAGGACACACATATCATAATCATTCAATAACTGTAACGACCCGAGAGCACCCCCTAGCCATTACCGGCGTATTCGACCTGTCGGAGGTCTTATACAAGCTCTTAGCATTTGTCATAGCATTTATCATAGAAAAATAGCGGAAAATTTAAAACTTTTCCATAATATAACACAAGACTTAAAATTCACCTCATTTAAACCTTTAATACAAAATCGGAGTACTATGTCTCAAGGTAGCCATCTTAAAACATGACTACAACACAAGAGGGACACAACCCTTACAATACAAAAGAAACTACTATCTAGTACATAGAACTTAATGAAGCTCTTTAACATAAAGGTCCTTGAATCTTTAAGGACACACCCGAACTTGGGAATAGTAAGCCAAGCTCATCACTTCTAGGAAAGGCCCTTTAGCCACCACCACCTATACATGGTGTAAAATATGAAGAAGAATGGTGTTAGTACAAGAATGCACTAAGTATGATAACCATGCAAAACATGCTTTTAAAAGGACATTTAGTTGGAAACTATGCATCATGCCTTTTTACAGAAACTTCAAGAACATATAGCACAATAGGAACAATATAAACCACATACATCATCATACACATGGAAACCATTCATAATAGCACCTAGAGCCACTTATAACATTTTAGGCACATTCAATGCATACAATACATTACCTTCCTCTTTATCTTAACTCCTTTCCTCAAGCAACCCTTAGGGAATAC